>LOJH01021862.1:0-13517 GCA_001685095.1 Ellobius talpinus
CCCTCCCCCTCCCTTCCTAGTCCAAAGAGCAGTCAGGGTTCCCTGCCCTGTGGGTCTTATGTTGCCACACTGGACTTGTTATAGTTAAAGAGTCACTGGTGGTCCACCCAACTCTATATTTCATCCAGATTTCCTAAGCTCTTAATTGGTATTCCTTTTCACATGCTCCATGAGCATACTGCAAGTCTTACTTTAGGATTTCCCACTTTGTCAAGGTGCCCTGCAGTAATCAAATAAACGCTATTATGAATTAAACTGAGGCACTAGGCATGCTCACTACGTTCCTTACTCCTGAGGCATCCTAATTTTGAATGTTGCTCACTAAATGGGGAAGGATATCTGTGTATTTTATGACACTTATTCATAAATATGTAGCTATCATCACTACATATTTAACAACCCACATGGACACTAAGTTAAAGCTGAATGTAAAAAAATATCCTGAATTCTAAACTATTTCTACATTTGCCATTATATGGTGATCAACACTTCTTCAAGTTGTTTATTACTTTCAGAAGAAAAGTAGACACACACACACCAGATACAATCCCTGCATCGCTGTGATTGACTCCTCTAGATGGCCTAGAGGGAAGTTTGCTCATTATAATGCTACATTTGCACACAGAGGATGTGCCCTGTAATAGTCTCGAGGGTGGTCTCCTGTGCCCTGTAATATTCTGAGAACTGAAAATTTAGCAGGGAAAGAAGTGGAAATATAAGCCGTTCTTGCTTTTAATGACCTCAGTGTTCTAATTTGAAAATTAAAAGATAATTGTAATACATCAATAAGTGGTATGAAGAAAACATGTGATAAGGAGGGATGACATTTTTCTGTAAAAAGAAAAAAACAGAAAAGATCAGGAAGTATTAGTGAAAGAGCCTGATGAGTAGGACAAAGCCCTCGAGGTGGAGAGACAGAGATGGGGACAGTCCTGACGACACCATGCATAGACTGTTCAATACCAGAACTTACCTATCTAAAAACTCTTGAATGTTGGAAGGTAAAGAGGTTTTTCTAAAATATTGTGGAAAAAAAGAAACTTAAATATATCTATAATAAATATAACAAACAAACCTGACCTAGTTGTGAATCAATCTCTAACAATTATTTAATTAACTGCTTAAATAAAAGATTTGGTTTAATGTCCAGCACTTGGCAATTTGAGAATGGTTGATAGGCAGGAAGTCAGGGATCAGGAGCAATGCCTGACTCACTCCTCACATTATCCTTCTCTTATCTTCCACAGATAATATTCCTCTTATTTAATTAGAAAGGAAAGAAAGTCAGCCATCAAGGAATGGCTGTGCATGCAGAGTATAGGCCCATTCCACTGGTAGTGCTCCACAGGCAAGTGTAAATTCAAGGGAAAACTGACTCTTCTGCACCCATTATTCAGCTTCAAAGTAAAATATATCCCCAAAGCATGGTTGTATAACTAGTTATATAACTTAATTATCATAAAAGTGAAAAAAGTCTGATGATTCCCACTAAGCACTTCCCTCTTAACATCTCTGGGCCACAACAAAAACATCCAAGTTCCTCTGATGAGGTCTGTTGTCCTGCTGCTCCCTAGTGGGTCTAGTTTGCTCTCTCAAGCACTTCCTCTTCTAAATAAAGCTTTTGCCTGTTTGCTTCTCTGTCTGTAAATTCTTTTACAGATGAGAGGAAGTACCTAACACAAAGATGCCTCATTTCCCCTATAGACATCAGGAACAGAAAGAAGGAAGGAATACAAAAGAAAGAGAGGAAAACAGAGAGGTAGGAAAACAAAGGAAGAAGTCATTGTTAAATGGCCTTAGTTGGGATGGGGCACCCAATGCTCAAAATGTACAACATACAGAGATATTCAAATGTATTAAGATGTTTTTTAAGCAATGAATGGATATATCATTATATCAGTGACAAGTTTTAGAAAAAACTATTTTGAATATATTTATCATTTCAAATAATTTTATTTGATATAAATAAGCATGCAAAAATTTTGGCCTAAAACAGTTTTCTTATCTGTTAAAAAGAGTATGTCAGGTGGTAGTGGTGCATTCCTTTAATCCCAGTACAACAGGAGGTAGTGGCAAGTGGATCTCTATGAGTTCTAGACCAAACTGGTCTACAGAGCAAGTGCCATTACAGATGCCAAAGCTACACAGAGAAACCCTGTCTTGAAAAATAAAAGAACAAAAAAAGAACAGTATGTTGTTATTTCAGTCAATCCTCGAAACAGTTAAAAAGTTCTAGCTTGGATGGTAAGAAAATTTATATAGAGGCATCACAGACTTAAATCAACCCTCTCTAAAGATGAGTTCTCATTATTTGGCCTAATTTCCTTCATATAGAGGAGACTTAGTAAAACATAACATGTTTACGTACACCAGATTATTTTAAACAGCCCACACTGACATGCTGGGGGATCTTTCCATGTTTTTATTAAAGATACTTGTCCTTGTAAGTAAAGCAGTTTTCATGCAAGAAAGCTATGTTTTTGTAATAATTCTAATTTTAGTTCTTAGAAGAAAAATATCTGTATTTTCCTCCCCATCGTATTATCTGCAGACCCCCTTGCCCAGCATGCTGCCTTTGGGTTCTCAAGTTCTTGGTAATTTCTGTAGTCTCCAACTCAGATTCCCAGGTGAGGTCTAAGGACAGGAGAACACATGACTCCAGTTTGTCTAAGATCACTTCCCGTCTTCTCTGTTATAGAACCAGCAATTCAACAAGCACAGCCTGGCTGGAAATACAGAGACTACTTGGTGTGAGTTAACTCATCTTTCTGGTCCTCTACAATAACCTAATATTTCTATATTTTTATAAAAATGTTCCAGTCTTATACATGATGTGTGTGGCCAGATCCTTTCTCTGAACAAATTATCAATGGAAATCAATAAAGTCATACCATGCACAAGGGTCAATAAAGAACCAACAATGATTGACTTTTCTATCCCACCTGGAGGCAATACATCTATCAAGTCTACATTCCAGGCATCTTTTTGCTTTGGGTCTTGTGGATAGAAACCATTCACCTATACATGCTACACAGATGTTCTTCTACTGAGCTATACACCAAATACCATCTAGCTACTTTTTACACTGTCATTAGTCATGCTCTTATCTGGATTATCACAGAACTATTTGTGCTTTATCAAGGGAAAAACAACGGATTTTCAAATTTGTATAATTAAATTGAGAAGGATAGGAAAGGTGAGAGCTTGTCAAAAGTTGTCTTGAGAATTTTTGCTACTCAATAAGAGAGTCTTTTAAGCAATTCTTTGATTGGAGGATGATTTCTTTCCATTTGGTTCTAAGATATTGAAGATATGCACTGAGTTACTCAAGAACCTTGAGCTATGGTAAGCATTTCAAGCTTTAAACAAGCAAGCTTTTAAAACATTCATCAAATGATACGCTTCTTGTAACTGATGTGATGCTCAAATTACCATATCTTTTTTATTCAAAATTCTTATGTGATTGTAATTAAGTTATAAAATCTTACCTATTGGACTTGACATGGTATATAAAAGGGTGTGTGTCGGGAGAGGATATATTGTAGCTTCCTAACTTTCCTGACCCAAAGCAAAGTGCAGACACCAGAAAGCCTATGGAGCCGATCTGAGTCAGTATGATGGCAAGGGTTTCCAACATTGCTCTCTGTTATCTAATATCATTGAATGAACTTTGAAATTATTCTAATGAAAACTTCATCCTTGGGTAGTCAAGTTCATCTTCCAAATAGAATGTGGAAAGAAAATGTTCTTTGGATGACATAATTTCCCTGCCAGCTGTAATTCATTCATATTTTATCTGTGTTAGGTGACTGTCACTCAACATTAATATAACTGTTCAAAATTACTTTTCTATTGCAGATTTGAAATATTTTTAGATAAAGGTAAAGTGTCTTTGGCATTCTTCCATTGTTAGAATGGATCTGGAAAATTAACATTACAAAAGTATTAATGCATCTTGTATGGCACCAGACAGGCAAGATCCCAGGTCATGTGAGATCAGGGCACAGCACTCCTAAAGATTACTTTACATTATGTTGTTCTTACATTAGGATATTGATTACCTGCCATACATAAAGGACAGAATTAAAAATCTTAATAGAGAGGGGTGGTGAAATTTCTTTTTAAGCAGCTACTAAAAGCAATGAGGATCCATCATAAAGGTTAAACACGAATTGATAGAGACACCATCAATATTCCAAGGATAGTCATATACCCCAAGGCCCACAAGTGTTCCTTTCAAGATACATTTGTAATGATAGGCAATTGGACAACAATAGGCCAATTTTGTTTTTTGAAGAGAGACTTTAAAAGGTACTGTGACAAGCATTGTGCTGCAAAGGCAAAAATCTACTATTTTTCTTGTACATTAAAAATATTCATATCAGTTTTTCTCCAAACTCTAAGCAAAAAATGCTATAAAATAGAGTAATAACAAGTGGGTTCATTATGAACAACAAAAAAGCCTTGAACTGCATGGCAAAACCTCTAGTTTAATTATTTGCAAAGCAGACACTCATGAAAATAAACACATCTGAAGTTCAACTACTATTAACATCTTGTCTAAATTTTTCATTCATTGGCCATAAATTATCTCATAAGTTTATTAATTTAATGTCCATAAAAACAAATTATAAAAGCAACTAACTACAGGAGGCCTATCGTGCAGAACGGCAATCATTTTAACTGTTTGAGGGCCTATTCCTTAGGCTAGCTTATTCATTAGTTATACTAGGCATTTATTGAACATCAACTCTGTAGAAGACATTAAATACATCTTTATCTAGGGTTAAAATAGACAATCAGGTAACTTTTCCATTTTTAGTGCACGCAGACCTCTTTTTAAGCTAAACAAATGAGTCAGAGAATTACACGTCGATATAAACTCTGTGGGAAGAATAAAGTTAATGTATGGTTAGATGGTTAATGTATGAATGGAGGACTTTAGAGAGGAATGGGTGGCCCTGCTTTACTAGAGTAAAGACCCGAGGACAGTTTTTTCTGGACCAGGGAGCCCAACTGTTTCCATAATCTTTGTCTCCTCAGTGTTGTGTTTAACACTGTTGTGATTAAACAGGATGTAGTTTGTTTCCAATGACTCATGTGTTGGAAGTTTGGTCCCTAGCATGTTGGCATTAACAGGGAGTATGGAACTGAAAAGGATTTGAGTCTTGTGGAAATCCTCAGAAGGTATAGCTGGATCCACATTGCTCTCAAATTCCTACCTAGAGTTATCACTTGTTATGACACATGCTTCTTCATGATGCCACCAAACAGCAGTCTCACAAAAGGCCAAATCAATGGGCCCAACTGCTGCTGTGTGACTTTCATTCTCCCACACTGTGACCTGAATCAACATCACTGCTTTATGAAATAGCCAGCACCTAGCACTTTAGTATAGTATTTCAAAATACACTAGCACACTCAAACATTTATAAATTATGTCATCCTTTATCAGAACTCTAGAACTGCTTATTATATGTATTGGCATTTATATAGAAAGAGACTGCAAGATATTGCATCAGAAAAACACTTACAGTGGCCATAGTGACCATATTCCATTATTGATGTGACACTTTCAAAACAAATTAAGACTCATACCCAAAGCTATATCTCACCAAGGCATTTAACAAATTACACTATCACAGATAATTGAATTTATAAATCACTCGCCCTTACTGCTGATACTGAGAAACTGATTAAGCTAGGAAAAAAATATGTTGGTTTGATTCAGCAGAGTCATGAAGGCGGGAAGATGATGATGTTGTAAGTAAGGAGTACAGAAAGAAGTTGTAGAAAAAGTAAAGTACAAACCAAACTGAGATGCCTGAAACACTAAGTTACAGTAATAACAGATTTAGGAGAGCTCAACAGTGTTCCCAAGTCCTGCCACCCTCATGTGATCATGTCACACGAGGCATGATGATATTAAAAACTAAATTAGTATTTACAAGTTTGTAATTATGATTCCAGACGCTTAAGGGTTTGCTTCCTATTTGGTCTTCTGACTTTAATTAATTTAATTTCAAAAAATTAAATGGGACTATTGTTGGACCTTGGGGTAGGACACACATGCTCCAGATCCTAAGTTCATGTTCAGCTCTACAAAAGCCAACTAAGCAGACAGACACAGGGTAAATAAATTAGAAAAGTAACTGCTTCCCTCTTAAGTCTACATTTTCCTGCTTTCAAATGCTTTCCTTTTTCTCAGTAAGGCTGTAAACTATGTCTCGTTGATTTGAGGATTTTTGATCCCAAAGTAAGAAATTCAAACTTTTTTGAAATCCAAAATGATACCTTACACACTATAAAAATTTTGTCATACACATCTGTATTAAACACTTCAGGAATTGTAAATTAGAAAGTTCAAAAGTGAGGTCTGTCAAGAGCCACACCATAAAATTAGAGACGCTCACAAAAAATGTCAAGGAAGATGATTTTCCTCATATTTATTTTAGGACAAATATAGTTGAAATAATTAGGAAAATTCCAAACAGCTGTTGATCAAATGGAACCTACAAAGAAACATGCCAGATTTTACCTGGTACCAGACATTGTCCTCCCAGCCCATCTCCTGACCTCTTGAAGAGAACCAAGTTCATTTATCTTTAGTTCAGTGTAGATGTTTCACTATAACAATCCTTCAATCACTATGTGAAGGTGTGTTCTACAAATATATATTTGCATACATTTATCTTTATTAAAATCCCTGCTAGTTTACACTTGTGTTTCTTTTTTTCTAGTGCCAGTTAATTTCATATTTCCATCCCATCCTTTTCAAATAAAAACTTGTGTTTGATATGAGTAATGCCAAATAACTTTAATAAGAATTTTTATGACACCAAATCCTTAAGCATATTCATTAAGCCTTAAAAGGTTTTTGTTCATCTAGAAAAAGGTAATTGAGGGTGGTTACACAATATGATATTTTACAGAAATGAAGGAGGAAAATGCTTTATCCTGATTTTTTTAAATGAGAGAAAGGAAGGTGACCTTCCAAAACTGAGCATGACAATATACTCCTTCATCCTGTCTCCATTCAAGCCCTAAAATAAACAGTTGTTTCTTCCAAAAACTTCTGCCTGCTTGAAAATAGAAAGATTAGATAGCTATTGTTGCACAAAAATGATTATCTTTTAAGCATGACCATGTTCCACCAGCACGGAAGTGACACTTCCTCTTTGGGATTTCATGATTGAGAAACTTAAACTAAACTAAACTATTGATGATGCCCCTGTGCAGCTCACAGTCATAATTAGCTAAGATACTCACTAGTTTTGGCAAGAGAGGCTGCAGAAAGGATTATTGATGAAATACATATCTCCTCTTCCATTTCAACTCAGAACATCAAAAGGCGAAGGAAACAATTCAACTTAACAGAGCCTACTGATTGGCCACAGTAGGCTCAGTACCAGTCTCAGAAGACACTTCAACTCTTCATCCATTCTCTCCTGCACTCTCCAGCATCACAAAACTAAACCAGTTTCTTTTCTGAGAAGCAGACCTACTTCAGGTAAAGCAAGATCCTTCACTGTCTTATTCATTAACCTTCAGGTAATTAAAGTACCATAATTCTCCTCTAGTAGACACTTCAAGAACAATCAATGAAAAGCTTTCTGATGCATCTAACCCAAAAGTATTTTAAAAATATGTTTCAATGTTAGAAAAATATAAGACCAGGACATGCCAATAGTGCTCAATATTCTTCAAAATACTCATGACAAGAAACAGCTCATTCTGATGTGTCTTTATTTTGTAAAGTGAGCCCAAGGCGCTGAGTACACAGTGACAACACCAGAAAACAAGTCAGAAATGAGACAGCACAAAAGGAACTTTTTTCTAATTTATGAAATTCCTTGACATCTGATGATTGATGTTTCAAAGCTACTTTGAAGGAACAAAATTTCCATCAATTGAACAGAAGGACTACACTCCAACAAATATTCACATGGAAGAATGGGGCTGCATATTGAATGACTAAAAAACCCCATTTAGTCTATATTTCAAAATGATGGAGTCTAAAGAGAATACATGATAAAATATAGACGAATAAATAGCTTAGAGGAAAGCACTTAAGATTTCAGGAATTTCACAGCTGCCATAAAAATTTCTGTTTTCTCCATAACCTACCTCCTTCTCAACTCCAGCAACAGAACATAAAACAAGTCACAGCAAAGTGTCCTGTGGCTTATATAGCAGGCAGTAAACATCAAGGCGATTTAGCAGGTCACGTTTGACTTATGATGCAAATGTGTCTGCTTCATTTTCTTTCACAATACAACATAAAGTCCACTTGCAATGCTGAAATATTTCTTAATGTTATACAGAGACATAAAGACAGGTTTTATTAGTTCAGCACTTCAGATTACTTAGCAGGTGACCAGAACGCAATTGGCAGTAATTTGACTAATTTAGTATTGCCCTCATCCATCCTGGAAGATATGGCATGCATGATAAACAGAAAACCAGAAGCAAAAGTAAAGATCTGAATGGGTCTGGGTAAGTATGAGTAGAGTTAAAATAGGTATATTATTATCTTCTCAACTAATTAGAGGCATGTAAAATTTATTTTTCTAAACTCCAAAAGGTTTTAATCAATGATGATCCCATAAATACCATGAGGCTATAAGGCTACAAAGTCATTAGCTAAATATTTCATGACATAAGATGCATACTTGCTTACAGATTTGAGCAGCTCCCGGCATTCATGACAAACAGCTCCATGAAAAAGAAATAATGGGATTTCCAAAAGTAACATTTTGAAATGACTTTTCTGAATGTCTTCTCATACAAACATATACAAAATTAATACTACTTAGCCAAATAATTCAGACCAAAATTGTTGGGCCCCATGGAGGTGGACCCATTCCAATCTGACCAAAGGTTCAAGGGTTAAGGCCTATTCCTGCTCCTTCAAGGTTATGACAGAAGGCTTAACCCAGGGTATGATTGTCTACAGGATGCTTGGCCTAAGTTATGGTTGCTGCATGTCCTGCCTAAACAACAGAATACTTAACTCAGGATTTTTGGTTTGATGTTTCAGGCATTGAAGAGGTAATCACTTTTTTTATTCCTTGTTTGAATGAATCATGGTAAAGAAGTCTTGCCTTCTTCCTCCCTTTTAGGAATGGGACATATAAAACATGTGGAAAATAAACATGGGTGCATTAATGAGGGCAGGTTGTCCTCCAGAATCCATTCTGTGTCTCTGTCCTTTCTTTGTTATCTCTGTTTTTTTTTGTTTGTTTTTTGTTTTTTGTTTTTTCTGCCTGACATTCCTAATCCATGTGCCCTTACTCTGGAACAAACCTATCTAGGTTGGACCCCAACGGATGTTGCCCCAACATGGGACCACAGCACAAATTGAAACTTATAGTTCTGAACATCACACCTTTTCCCCTTTTAGAGGTCAATTAAAACAGTTCAATAAAAAATTATTGAAATGCTAAGCTCATTGCCATTCAAATCATATAAGATATGACCAGCAGCCCTCCCCACTTGATTTTAAAAACATATGGAGCTATATTCAAAAATTTAAAATTGACTTTAGGCATTCACATCTGCATCTAATATTTTGACAGTAAAACCAATTCACTCTATTTGAATGTCAGATGCAGTCTTAATATTGTTTTTTGCTCAAATAAAATAATGTCAATTCATTATACCCCCAAAGTAAAAAAAAATTATTTAATAATTATAATTAATGGCCTACCAAGACAACTCTTAACTTATATAAAATATTGTGGAGCTATTACAGAAATACTTGGTAACATTTCCCTGTTGGAATATTCATTTTTGTTTGCTTTGATAGGACACTATTCTGGTAGTGACTCTTTCTGAATTATATGTAAGGAAGACATATAAATTTTGATTAAATTCCAACAAGCTATTGGTGGAGGAGCTCAAATTTTGAGTGATATAAATGATAAAAATATTAGATAATATAAAACACACATGTACATGTGTAAGCAAGTATCTATATACATGCTCATACATAGTTTATTTCTCTGTATAGTGTAACTAGTGCATAAATTCTAATCTAAATAAGAATTGATACGCTTACATAAGATTTACTAAGTGTATATATATGCATATATGTAAATTAATGGAATCTTATTTCTACAATTGAATCTTTAGGTTCTCAGTTACTTTCCATTCTAAGAACCAATGTCATCATTTTCTTATACATGTATATAGAGACAACTTATACATGTACAAATGCATATATTCTCAGACATATAATGTGTTTTATTACAGACATGGTCGCATACTACCTTTTCCCCCAAAGTAACATAACTCACGGTTAACTAAAAATGAACTCATGTATCTTCCCTACATTCTTTTTCATTATACAGAGAAATACTCTAAATGTGCTTTTAAATTAACTGGAGGAAGTTGATTCAATTTATGATGAAATAAAATTAAGTGCAAAAGAATAATGAACATGGTGACAGTTTGAGTGGGAAAAGAAAAAAGAGACTAGGATTATGAGGTTTCTCAGGGTTCAAACTAGAACAAAGACATTTCCCTATTTTTTGAAAAGCAAGACAACATCACAAAGCTCACCACCTAGGTGTTTGCAATGCCTGAAAATTTCTCTGAGAGAGCCACACCCAAGTTTCCTAGAGCCTGAAAATTACTGTATCTTAAGACTTTCTCTTAGGAGCCTAAGCCTTATTTCAGGGTGCTCTCTCTACATTTATCTTAGGAAAAAACAAAACAAGAATTATAAGACAGGGCTTGTATATTAAAACATTTCAGAAACATGTTTGTTGGAAAAGTTTCCAAAGTCTTACAGCATAATTACTAAGGGGACAATTTAGTGACATGACTGAATCCTGAGGCAATTCATTTCAGATTTCGGTAAATACTTTAAGAAATGCAGGAACTAAAGAAAATATCAGCTGAAGTGGAATGAGAGATTTCATGTTGTTGGGAGATCAATTTCTACTTCTCACTCTTTGGAAGAATGATCAAAAGTATACATTGTTTGAAATGATACATTCATTTACAAATAGCCAAAAGGTCAATGTTTTCTGTAACCCGGAGAATATGATGAAAAGAAGTACCTGGGAGATCGCGATGCCAATCAATGAACAGGAACATTCTATGGGCTCAGGTTGGGGTAAAGGATCTTGTCTTTCCCTCAGCAGGAAACCACAGCAGAATGCCCCAGAGAAAGTTCTCTGGGAAGCTCAGCATATCCAGTTGTGACCAGCTGCATATTTCAAGAGATTTAGTTCCGTTTCATTTGGATTGGGGTTTCAGGAGAACAGTTATTGTTGTATGGATAGGCATGCTTATGAAGTAAGACTTTCTTTTTATGTCTGTTCCTGGGGTTTAACATGAGCAAACGTTTGATTTGTGAGCCTTTGCTTTCCCTCAAGAAAAGTGGTCAGACTAAAGTGAAATCCTGGAAGAAGAATTCCCACAGTGTCAAAAAACCACAGTGAGATAGTGTAACAAAATATGTCTGCGAGTTCCCATCTGTCCTCAGAATATCTGTTCTCTCAGCCATTCTTTCGGTAAATCTCTATTAAAGTTGTGCATGTAAACAACTGGGATTTTCAGATACTGAACTGAACATGGTTACATGTATTGCAGGGATCCTGAGACTCTGAGATATGTTTCAAACTTTGAAAGCCATAATTAACAGCACAGTCCTACAACAAACATCCCCTAGAACATGTGTGTTTTGAGTAACATTCTTCACCCACATGGAATCCAATATCCTCTAAAACCCCGGCCTCCCGTTTTCATCTTCTTTTCATGCTTTCCACCTCCCATGAACAGAAAAATCTTTAAGTCGTACCCTAGAGCTTTAATGGCTGCAGCATGCTTTACAATATTGATGACAGATAACTTGTTGAAATATTATAAATGATTGTGCTTTATTTCAGAAGCCACTGCCAGAGGAAAATCATGGGCCAGATTCCTAACTCCCTTGGAGCTCTCCTGTAGAAATGACCCCATGAAATTCCTCAAGCCAGGAAATAAATATGGATTAGACTTTGTCTCAAACGCAGAAAGCACTTTTATTCTTGGCAAATTGCATGGATAGCTTTGGATTTGGATGTAGATTTTCGTTTGACCAATGTACTCTCTGCCTTACAGACATAATGACAACAAGAAAGCAAACATAGCAATATAAACTTTGTGCCTTAATCCTATAGCATTGGAAACACAAGTGGGCACTTTGCGTCCATATATTTTGCTTATGGGATACTAATCACTTTCATTAGCTCCAGTTTTAATTCAATAACATTATATCAATTTTCTCAAATATTAAAATATGATTAATTCCTTTGATAAAAGTTAATCCTAAGAAGACTTTTCAAAAAGATGTTATCTTGTCTATAAAGGAATTTAAGATATGCCACATATATGAAAAGATGCTTTAATTCATCAAGAGGAATTTCAAAAAGAAATATGATAAATCAACACTTTATTACAACTATTGTTAAATAGCTGAAAAATAAATAGAATTGGTCATATCTTTTTCATGGAAACTAAATAAAAGTTGACCAACTAAGAAGCCTGAAACTTCCTCATCCCATGCATTTGTTACCACAAAACAATGCCCTTATCCTCCACTAATGTTGTATGACTTTTCAAAGAATTAAGGTCCAAACTTTAGAGTTATTTAAAAGAGATTATCATTTATTAAAAAGTTGAACTGCATTCTTCGGAACACAAGAGTAAGATACCTACTTCTTAAACAATCTATACAAAGGCCAAATTGTACACGTTAGACATTGAAAAACCCTCATAAAGCTGAAATAATGCCTCATGAGAAGCATGGAAGCTTAATCTTCCCTCGATTTGTTCTTTATATTTTGATTACTCAAAGGCATGCATGTAATCTAAAAAAATCAAAGATTTAATTAATCCATCAAAAACAGTTGCTAAATTTGATACGGTTAAATGAAGCTTCAACAATTAGCACAGACTCATTCTTTCATTGTCCAAAGTAAGTATGCCAGTTTAGAGCCCATCAAGAATTGGAGTGCTTTCTTTTTCCAGAAATCATAAAGAATTTAATTCTACAATAGCTGGGAATACAATTCAAATGCTATTTCACATTCATATACTACTTAGGAAAGAGATAAAGATAATTCCATTCAAGTTAAGATTTTACTGTCATGATTTTCACAGAACTATAAAATAATTTAGTGGTATTTTTTCCATTATTGTATGACTCTTCTCATGGCCTTTCAAAACCATGACATTCTTCCTATTAGAAAATGGTTCGAAAGATAATAATTTTCAGGGCTGGTAAGACAGCTCAGTGCTTAAGAGCAGCGACTGCTTTTACAGCAGAACGGGTTTTAATTCACAGCACCCACATGATGGTCCAACATCTTCTGTAACTCCAATTCTAAGGGATCTAATGCCCTACTCTGACTACTCTTAATACTAGCACACACGTGGTGCACATACAGCAAGTTAAACACCCACCATACACAGAAGATAGATAGATGAATAGATAGATAGATAGATAGATAGATAGATAGATAGAT
>LOJH01021863.1:0-16447 GCA_001685095.1 Ellobius talpinus
CCATTCTGAGACCATCCCTGAGGACACCTTCCATTCTGAGACCATCCCTGAGGACACCTTCCATTCTGAGACCATCCCTGAGGATCACCTTCCATTCTGAGACCATCCCTGAGTGATCACCTTCCACTCATCTTCTGCTGAAGATGCTTCATTCTGAATCTCATAGCTTTCTCTAGCACAGAAAATGTACTACCTGAAAATCTTCTAATTCTGGAGCCTCAAAGATTTTCTGCCTACCCCAATAAGCTTCCCAGTGCATAAGGTAGAGTTCAGAGCAGTCTCGGGATCTTCCCAACTATACATGTTGACATCTGTTCTAGAACCTACCGTAGTTCTGTTGAAAGGTTCAGTGTGGTGGACACTTATTGTCTGGGCATGGACGTCCTGGTCCGGATAAGCCTGCCTCTCTGAGACATTCCATGATATTTTGGTGATCCCTTTCTATGTTCTGTAACTGGGGATCTGGACTGGCCTGCACATAATGGTCATTAGCTGGGAGGCAGCAAAGCCATAGCTGTGTTCCAGGTAGCCTGGCTAGCACGGGAGATGTGCAGGTAGAGCATTCCAGGGAGTTCTACAGTCTGAACGTTACTGGGGCATCCAGACAGCTGCTGTTCTTCAAGACCTGTAGCCTGGGGTCACATGACCCTTCTTTCTCAGTGGTTCTGTCCAGCATGGGAGTTTAAAAGCCAGAAGATGGGTGTTCCCACAGACCGGTGCTATTCGGCAAGTCCTCGGGAAGGGTGTTGGCCCAAGGTCCCACATGCTAATTGTGTTTGCTTAGTCGGTTTTATTGTCTTATTCTCAGTCAAATAACTGAGAATTTATTGTGTAGCCTTTGTTACATAGATGATTCACATTTTTCTAGACTTATTTTGGATATTTTTAAATAAAATGATTGAGATCTAAACCTGCATAACTTGACACTTCATCCCTCCAGATAGATGTTGGGCAGGTGACTGCTGACAAGTGGTGAGTGACAGTGAATTCTGTGTGGTTTCACAGGGGAGGAGGGAAGGGAGGCAGCTTTCAGGTGGAGCTTGTGTGTGGAACAAATGTTGACAAATGCTTAACACTCCAGCTGTATGAGTTTTTACTGCATGACAATGAGGTGGACATGCCAACGGGGCTTAGTGACATTTAATTCTCTGCAGGCGATTGTCCTGAGTCATCCCTGGGATTATCAGCTCAGTGGAACCTGCTTCCTTAGGATGCACACCCAGTCACCAGGTAGATCCGCTTTCTCCCTGGTTGCCATGATTGGGAGGGGCAGATGCTGAAGGCCTGGAACGGGTGTGTTGTGCTCACTGGAGCAAAGGGGGCAGGTAAGCTGAGCACTAATAACCTCACCAGTGGCTTGGTAACGGGGAGACAAGAGGCAAGCGACTGGGGGGTACCAGGAGGTTCCGAGGAACCGGGAGAGTGAGAATTGAAATGAGTGTTTTCCAGTTTCATGGACCAACGAGAGCAAGGATCTGTGGTCAGCCAGAGGGAGTCTGGGTGAGGCCTTCAAGTAGGGAAAGGGCTTGCTAAGAAAAACCATGGTGTAAAAATGGCTATCGGGAAGTGTCTGATGTGGAGGCATCCTATAAATAATGTAGGCCATGTCACACTCTCCCAGAGAAGTCATCTACAAAAAGATTTGATATATTTATGTGAGTCGTGTGTGCAAGTGTCTGAGAGGCCAGAAGGAGTACTGGATCAACTGGAGCTGGAGTTGCAGTTGGTTGTAAGCTACATGTGTGGCCACACATGCAGGCCAATGGGAGGCAAGCACAGAACTGCTGAAAGATCAGAAAGCCCCTGACTGGATGGCACGCAAGGAAAGGCGAACACAAGTATCACATATAAAATAGTTTATTACCATAATAAATAAAATTAAACTTTGTTTTTTTACAAATATCATTTGTGCTTGTTTAAAAATGTCAAGAAGGGGGTATCATCCATGGAGCGCCCAAATCATCCCCGTGCCACAGCCACACAACGGAGCTCTTGGCAGCACCCGCAGCTGACCACAAAAATAGTCTCTGCTTATTTGCTCTTCTGTTTATTCATGCTCACTTGGACAGAGGGAAAAAGAAATGAAAAACCCGAGAAAGGATTTGGCAGGATTTGATGGAGAGTGTTTGTATGAGAAGCCCCAGAATGACAAACTGCTCATGGGTATAAATGTCCTTGTGATGTGGACAGTCTCCAACTGATGCACAGATACAGTGTCTGAATATTGAGAGGCTACATTCATGAGGGGTATTGTGTTTTCACCATAAACACAGTCTGTCTTCTGATAGGAGAGCTGCAGACTCCTCAAGGACCCGTGGGTCAGTTGGATGACTCAGAAGTCACAGTCAGTATGGCTCTAAGGAAGGCCGAGTGGCAGGTGGAGACACCCCTACTGGGTCTGGCAGGAATTTGAGGCCATCTTTAAAGGTTCTGATACATTACTGCGGAAACCGAAGTTCTTAAGCTGCAGGTAAATTCACATTGATTCCTTCGAACGGTGGGAGGCAACAAGGAAAGCATCTCAACACCAACGCCTTGGGTGGAAAACGGTCCTTTCTTGGGAATTTAGGGTCAGGGCTTCATGAACACTGAAGATTCCTTCAGATGGAGAACATGGGGAGCTGGTGAAAACAGTTTTTACTGAAGCGAATAAAAAGGCAGTGTATGGAGCAGTGACCATGACAGGGACAGGTAGGTAGGAGAGGCCATCCAAGAACTTGAGGGGATCTACGCAGGTCTCCTTTCTAAGCAACACGAGGATACGGGGTAGCAAGGGGCACTGGGACCCCCATTGCAGCTGGAGTTCCATTCAAGGGTCTTAAGGCGAAACATCTTTATTGTAGAACGGAGTACAAACAATTTAGTTACACGTACATCTACAACTTGTACCTTCGCCTGGGCTCCCGAGAGGCCCCGGAGTGTACCTGTAATATGTCCATGTGACGAGGAGATGCGGCTCTGCCGCTGACAGGTATTTCTACAGAGTTTATTCAGTCCCGACTCCAATCAGGACATACCTGGCGTTTGTCTTACTGTTCCCTCCTTCCACCCAGGGGTTTGGAAGCTGAAGCCTGTGCATGGTGGGGAAAGGTATTTCTACTCCTGACCCAACCATCCTTGCTGTGGAAGCAGCACACAGGCTCTAAGAGGAGAAGGCTAACGAGGCCCTAGGAACAAGATAACAAGCCATCAAGGTAATAAATGTGTTTCCAGAAGGTAGCTGGGGGAGGGGCAGAGGTATCACTCAGTGGTAGAGTTCTTCCCTGGCATGGGCAAGGGCGTGACTTTGACCTCCAGCACCAAAAACAAACAAAGCCTGCTGGGAGGCGACTGTGTTGGGCACAGCAGTCAAACACTTGGGCTCTGCTCCAGTACGAACGAAATAGAGAAATGGGGTTAGCTGTGCCTAGACCAGAGCATCCCAAAGCCCATCGTGTGCCCAGTGGAGGAATCCGTAGCTCCCTTTGGGATGGCATAGCTGACGAGGCAGTGTGCCTGCCAGAACCAGAACACTGGCTCTGCCGTTTTGGTTCTGATGCCTAGCCCACTCTACTGCATGCCCTCAGGAAGAAAGCAGGTTCATCCACCCACGTGGGACTGCTCCTTTTAAGCTAGCCTGCCGGGATAGGCACTGGGAAATGGAGCTTCACTGTGGGTGACGTTCACAGCAGCTGACCAGGTGGCCGGCACCTACTGGACAGCCGTGTACTACATCCTGTGCTTGTCCCCTCCAATGGGACATAATTTTTTCTGAAATCTCACTATTCGGTCCAATACCCAATGACCCTTTGTTTCCCAGTCTCTCCTCAGCTACCAGATCATGGCTAAGACCTATAGGTGCAGGCCATTAGTATCTGAAGACTGTGGTCCTTGCTCAAGACACACCTGTTTTGTCCTTGTGAAGCTGGCACAAAACAGCTCTGGTCCAATGCTTGCTGTGAAAGTAAAGAGAGATGGGTTGGCTCATTTATGATTTATTTTAGAGAAGGCAATTATAGCAAAAATGCCATAGAAATGGAGAAAATAAAGCCACCCTCATGTGTTCTTCACTTGCACTTTAAGCAACTCTTAGGTCCTAGACTCCTAGAATCCCAAGATGAGCAGAGACACCCCTTGCAGAGTGTGGACCTCAGCCTAACAGAACTTCAATTTTGACTGACCCTAGAGTAAAGCCTGAAGCTTTATCTGTCCCATGACACAAGGGTATGCTCTCCAGCACCCCCAGCATCTGGATCCCTCACATCTGAAGGAGATTCACCCCTCAGAAAGAGCTGTCAAGGAGTAGCAAGACCTCTGTCCACTGGCTGGCCAGGTGCTAGAGGGCCCACTAAGTCCCAAAGAGTTCCAGAAGGATCTCTAGGCACAGGTGCTCCTGAGGCTGAGTGTTGCATGACATGGGGTCCATCTTACGCTAAGGTGAGCGCTCCTAAGCTAAGAACCACGCTATTGAGTATGTGTGACAAGTGGGACATTGGGAGGGGGGCAGCCGTCAAATGGGACTCCAGTATCTCAGTCTATTCCAAGGGGCAGTTGGTAGCAGCTCAGGAGACTGTGAGTCTCGCTTTCCCCAGAGTCACCAGTGGGTATCTTTAAATGCTGCCATCTGACACTGGTCCTACTAGAGTCTCAGCCTAGGGATGCCAGGAGCCAGCCCTATGCACTGTGTTAAAAGCTACATGCGCTCACACCCTTGATTTCCCAGCGCCATCCATTCTGTACAGACAGCCACACAGCAAGTCCTGGCCTCTGGGCAGAACACTAAGCATCTTTGGTAGGACAGGTCTTGCATAGCGGGTTCCCTAGACAGGCTGGCATTCTGAATTGCGACAGCCAAGCAAGGCTAAGCAGAAGCACCCGTGTCACTCGCTCAAATCTCACTGCATTGCTGAGCTTCAAGGCTCACTGGGTAAGGTTACACCCCTGAGCTAGCTCCTTTGTCCTGTGTCCTGTCCTATGCCATCAAGAAAAAGACCTCAAGTGACTGAGGCAGCAAGTGTTCCTGAGCATCATGGTGTGGGAACTTGGATACCACAGACATGGCCCTGCAGCCGTGGCCCTGAGCCTCAGCCTTCCCCCAGGCCACAGTTCCACCGTCATGCCCGCCCCCCAGCTAATCACTGAGACATTTTGAAAACCAATGCATCGTTCATTCTTTTTCTCCAGCTCCCTAAGAGAGAATAATCATGGTCCTGCCATTATTTTTAGAGTAGGAAATAGGTTGACTTTCAAATAAGGCTAACTGTGGCTCCCATGTGACCTCGAATGATCCCATGCACTGGACAAAAATCCCATGAGAATCAAAATAGAAAGCTAGTACTTGCTACAATCATTTTTGAGGTTGTGTGTGTGTGTGTCTGCTTTGTTAGGAAAGCATTGCTGGGCTCCTGCCCCTTCCTTAAATGCCCCACACCCTGAGGAGAGCCATGGGCAAGCTTGGGAGGAGGACGAGGGAGAAGCAGCAGAGTCCCATGTTGTGAGGCCTATAGCATGGCGCAGCGCCAGGGGGTTATCTGGAGCTGGAAGCATCCACATCAACCATCCCACAGAGCAGGCTGCGGACTACACAACAGAGCCTGCTCAGAGTTGAGGGCCCTCTCAGCTTACCCTGGCCTCACCTCTTCTGGGCAAGGAAACCTGAGGAGCCCAGCCCGCATGTCCGTGGTACAGTACCGGACGCTCCACCTCTGCCACAAAGTGGGAAGGCTCTCCCATCCGTCAGGCTCCCCTTAGTGAGAACTTGTTAGAAATGACAAGAATAGGAAAACAGGTGGTGACGTCATACATGGCTGCACAGGGGTGGTGAAGGCCCAGAAGTCCCGGTACCTGTTGTGGTCTTCAGAGGGCTTGGTAAAGAACCCCAATGTGGTCTATTCCCGAGGGGTTCCTGGGGCTCTCTCACCAATGTCTCCACGGCTGCCGCCCTTTTCTGTTGGCTTCCATCTTTTATAAATCACATTGGTAAGACATTCTAAAGGAAGCACTCTTCAGATAGATGGCATGCCCCTTCTTCCCCAGCTCTGTTGTTGAAAGGCAGCTTCCATCTTGCAGGGTGGGTGCCTGGCCACGTTCCTGCTTATATTTTCCAGAGACCTCACAGCCACACCTATGCCCTTTGGTCCCAGTTTGACTTCCTGTCAGGAAAAGCTTATTTTGAAAATTGTTGGTCATGTGGGCAGTGTGGTGAGGGGCTTCGAGGGCAAGGGGACAGGTTTTTGTCTTTGATTTTTGATAGTTTGTTTTTCAATGATCCTCTCAACTTGCTCCAAAAATGTCTTTGTCTGACTCTGGGGACTGGGGCCTGGAGATCTCACACATCTCCTGAGGGGACTGGGCAGACCCTCTGGACATTAGTATCCTGAGTATCTCAGAAAGCTGCTTCTCGATGGCAGTCATTTTGGCATTCAAGGCCTTGATGTCCTCCTTCAGCTCATGCTTCACCTCCAGAACTGTGGCCTGCAGCGTCTGCTCAGGGATGGGGTAGAAAGAATGCTTGACCTCAGCCAAGATGGGGCTCCGGTCCTGGGGACTCCTAGCCTCACCCACATTGTCCAGGCGCAGGTCACTCTTGGTGATGCCGCTGTCACAGGAATCTGTCTTCTTTAGCGTGGCCTCTCCCGATGCCTTTGTCCTCTCGGGCAGCGTCTCCATGGACTCTGCCTTGGAGACCTTGTTCCAGTCCTCTCCTTTCCCACAGGCATCTTTGAAGCGGGCCCAGCCTTTGCGCTTGGTGCAGTCACTGCTGCCTGCCTTGGGACCTAGGCACTCAGATCCCGGAGCGTGCAGCTTGGCATGGTCTGACACTGTGGAGGTGGAGGCCACCTGGAAGGACACAGGCGTGGCAGGGCTCTCACGCACCGTGACCACGCTGGCCTTCACCAGGCTGTGGTTGGCTGAGGTGTGGTCCACGAGGGCATTGCCCTTCTCTATGTCTAGGTCATCCAGGTCCCGCCCCCCTCGCTCTGCTGCCAATCTGGCCTCTTTCTGCTGACGGAACCTTTGGAACAGTCTCCTGACAGGGTGATCAGGAGGCAGGATGAGGGGGGCCTCATTCTTCCGTTTCATCCGCTCCTCCTCTTCCCGTTTCACGTCACTGATCTTCCGGAACACAATCTGGAGGTGGGGAGGAGAGGACACCCTGTGTTAGGTGGAAGGAGCTCCAGATGCCAAGTCAGTATGCACCCCCCGTCAGTGCATTAAACACAGCCACCAAGGGCTGCACCCCACAACACATTCACAGCCCTGCAGGCCCTCGGGGCCAGTCCTCCTGATTAACTGACATCACCTTCCTTCTCCTGTCCTGGTTCTTCTAGCTCCCCAACATCAGAGCATCGGCTCTCACTGCCATCTCGCTCAGTTCAGGAGGAGCAAAGTCCACCTATGCTTGGGAGGCTGCCTGCCCAATTGCATCCTCCCAGGACACCTAGTAAGTTAGAAACCCCCTGAGTCTCTAAGATAAAAAGCCCCAGGGATTCCGATCACAAAATCCAAACATCTTGAGTCTAAGCCACACTGCAGTGTGAGAAAGTCAGTTTACATCACCACTGGGGTACAGCTAGGGCCAATGGTACTGTCCACAGGTCTTGATGTGGGTGGCTGTGACAGTTACAAGCTAGTTTCTTTGGGTTAACCTAAGAGCAAAGACTCCTGACCTTGAACCCATGCTTGCCACAACAATAACGCCCAACACTTGGTCAGCGCTTGCAGCTCGTGGGCATTTTTGTGTTATCTCATGCATTTCTTCTTTTTACAAGGTCACTGGGACACACAACATCCCAATTTATAAATGATGGAAGCAAGACCTAGAGTGTCTGAACATTGCATAATACAGTAAGCTGTGTCTATACGGCCTTGCACCCAAGCCGCTGCACCAGGTCTGTTGCTATCACTTCATTCAGATGGGCCCTCAAGACCATCTCTACTGCACACTGTGGCAGGTGTCCAGCTCGGCCAGCAGCTGATCCCCGAGGATGCTTGTCCTTTGCAGCTATGTCATAATGGCAGTTAGACTCCATGATATGCTCTGACCCTGTGGAAAGCACCCAGGGCAGGATGTCCTCTTTGAGTGCTGACTGGAGGTGCAGAAAAACAGCTTCTCCATTTTCCTCACCTGGAGCACCTGGTGCCTGTGCAGGAAACCCCAGACCATCCACGAATCTGTCCTAGGACGTGTCACAGATCCCCCAGGTCTTGGTGAGGCCCATGTGGTGGCATGCCAAGAGCATGGCCTTTGGGATCAAAGTGGTTTAAGACCCTTGCCGTGTGCTCCAGACAGGTGTCTTACTCACAGGGCTTGATGTCTTCACTAAAGGAGAAGTCTGCTCGTCAGACTGTGCAATAGCATTCAATCCTGCCATCCCCGTTCCTTCAGCCACCCAGGTGCACATGAGATATAACTTGCCTCATGTCCTCCAAGGGTCCAGCATTCTCTGGTAATAGCACTCAGCGGGTTTTTCACACATGACTCACAAGAAGGTTGAACCTTACTCAATGGAGAACCTCAATAAACTCAGATCGCTTGAGCCTGGTGTTCACCAAGCTGTCAGTGTCACTGGCTGCTGTCTCTGCCCTGACTTCTTGTTAAAAGCACCTGTCACCAGATGGCTTCACACCAAGGTCAATGGCAGGTAGGTGGATGTCACATCATCAGGCTACTTGCATGGGTCCTCATTTGTGGTTTTCTGATGCTCACTGGACAGCATGTCTCTCATTTATTCCCAAACTTGCCCTTGACTTCACCAGCTGAAGAGCTACCACTCCCTTTGTCCCTTCCTTGGCACCATGTCCCTCCTGTGGCCCTGTCTCATGAGTTGCCTAGGTCTGTGGGTACAAATCAGGGGACTCAGAAGAATCTATCCACTTCGAGAGGGGCCAAAGAAACCCAGGTCCAGACATCAGAGAGCAGAGGGATGGCAACAGGAGAGCAACCGCCAAGCTCTCCCCCCCACCCCTGCCCGTGCCTTACATGGATTTTCATCAAGTTTCCAAGCCTCCTCTAGCTGAGGCCCAGAGCAAGCTCCTGCAGAAAGCCTGCCTCGTCCCACTGAGCTCAATCCTCTTGCCTTGTAGTTCTGACATCTTTTGTGTCTCCCCAACTCTTCTGCCCTTATTCTCAATCTTGCACCCATGTTTCGTGGTAATGGAGCTACCTTCTCATAGAAGGGAACGGAGAGAGGTGGCTGGATGGAGAGGAAGCAGATGAGGCTATGACTGCTGTTGGAGTCGACCGTTGTCCTAAATGTCTACAGCACATCTGACTTCTAACATTTGCCTCCCAACTCCATGGCCTTTGCCCGCTGGGCTAGGCTGTTTGTTTCTAGTCTTCCTGAACAAGATGCCAGTTGTTTGTATCTGTATCTACGCCCACTGAAAACCATAAGGGCTTAGAGCGGGATTCTGAATGCCGTGTTACCTTTGACTTTAAATTTCCTATCAACTGACCTAAGAGAACAGCGTTAGTCTGCTTTGGCCATGATTAGCTCTTCGGAGTGCCTAGGATGCTCTTGATATTTGTAGGATATTTATCCTACAATAAATGAAATTTATGTATGAATTAATATAAATATTTATGAATGAAAACAGGTAATATTGGTTCATGAGCCAGAGGGAGAATGCCTCTGACCTGGAAAGATGACACTCCAGAGGTCGTGGTATCATAAAAGGAAAGGTTTGGCTCAGAGCACACTGCTATTCTCTATGTGGACAGTCAAGGGCAGTCCTTGAGGCTTCAGATGAGCTGTGCCAGGACTGGGGAGGGGAGTTCTGCTGATGTCAAGAAAGCATCATAAAACTCACCCGGGGAGCCTGCACGTCAGTGCTCAGACAGGCTTTCAGAGCTTAAAAGCATTGGTGTAAGTGTGTGCAGGAAGGGTGTCTGTGCTGTGCTCTTCAATGGGGATCCAGACGACATTTGCAGGGATGGTCTGGATCAGCCCAGCACTTCAGCCAGGTTTCTCCTTGGGATCCTGGTCTTCAGGTCCATACTTCCTGTTTGGGAACCTCTATCCTCATATAGAGGTCAGAGGCTGCCCATCTGCACCAAGAGGCAGGGGAACCAAAGCTCCCACAGGCCTTTGGGCAGCAGCACCCCTCCTCCTCCCTGCAGGAACAAGGCTAAGGGCTGATGTGGAGTTCAGGGCCGTCTTCTGATTTCAGCTGCTGGTTTGAAGTCATTAGCGGAAGCTGTGCCAGCAGCAGCCATGACCACACATTTTGACGAGCGTTTTAGATAGAGTGGGTAGGGCTGGCTGCGTGCAGCTGGTACCAAGGAGGTCTGTGTCACCAGGCTCAGCACTCGTCCATCTGCCCAGAGACACAGTTTCCCAAGGCAGGAGTGTGCCTCAGCAATGGGGCAGAGACCTCCAACCCTGTACCCCCAATACTTCTTGTGCCAATAAGGCTCCCATTGAAGGCATGGCTACCCAGCCCTCACAGGGTCTCATGGGACTTCTACAATGCTATGCAGGGACACAGTCCCAATCCATGCTTTCTTGTAAGGCTTCTTGGAACCCGAGAGTGCAAATGTACCTTAGGTACATTGGGAGAAAACTCTATTCAGAATTCCTTTGATTTGGATTGATTTATTTTGTGTGTATGGGTGTTTTGCCTGCACGTATGCCCATGTACCATGTGCACACTGTGACCATGGGGGTCAGAAGAGGTAGTGGGACACCCCGGAACTGGAGTTACAGATGGTTGTTAGCCATCATGCGGGTGCTGGAAACAGAGCCTGGGTCTTGTGGAAGAGCGGTCAGTGCTCTTATCTGCAGGGCCATATCTCCAGCCTTGTATTCAGAATGTCCAGTTCCAATTACAATCTAATTCCCCAAATCCCTCTTTCAAATGAATAGCATTTCCCAGAATTCCTTCAGTCTATGGGGTGGGGCATCCTCTGTATTTCTGTATAGTTTCCTGTCCCAGGCTACATGGCTCCTCAGAACTATTGAGCCTTGGCACTAAGGCTGTGGGGGTCTTCCTTGCAGACACATTGCCTCATTGGTGGGTCCGCATTGATCCAAACTAAGAATCAGCCAATGAAGCTTGTATGATACGATCCTAGCTCAACTCTCCTGTCCCCAAGCCAGGCTAGACAACTTCAGGTCGGTTCACTCCACCTGAGGCCCCTCCTATCACACATTCTACCCTGGCCCTTCAACTCGTCTTTACCAAGATCTCCAAGATTGAACTTAGTAGTCCTCACTCCAACAACCTTCCCTGACTCCCCTCACCCAACATCAGGAAACCCACTCTGATGGTGCCAATCAGCAGGCGGCTACATGTCATTTCCGCAACTCATGGTGAGAAAACCCCTTCCTAGCTGGCCACTTTCTTCAGGCGGAAGTTATCTGAAGGCAGAAACTGTCATGTTTTCCTTCTCCATCACTGTGTGCAGTGTCTACAGCGCTCAAACATGCCAGTGCCCAAGTTATGACCTTTCCTGTTTGTGAGGTCAATGCTCTATATAGGATGCTGTCCACATGGCCCCTAAAATCTGCTTCTGGTGTGCGTGATCCCGTGAGGAAAGAGGAGGTAACAGGTAGGTTTATCTGTACACCACATGTAGGCTCCGGAAGTGTAGCATGTAAACTTCTGAAGGACTTCATTGTTATCTCTTGTCAATTCAGACCCAACTTAACTGACTCCATTGTCTCTCTGACTGGTTTTCAAACGCTAATTGACCTTGGGGGGACATCTAGAAGGAGGCCTAAGATATATTTTACTTTTTGCAATGATGACAACGTTTATTGAATTTTCCTTTTGTATAAATTTAGATCCTCCTAGAGAAGATCACTCAGTTTCACAGGAAGGGCCTGCCTAGGGGCGTGAGAACTAGAGTCCCACATGCTGAACAAGCTGCCCTGAACCAGTCCCCTCTGCTGACTCCCTAGGTCCCCTCAACTCAGTGCCAAACTTGTTTCTGTGGGCTTCATTATAAGAATTCAAGAAGAGTTTTCATGGCCCAAGAAATCACTTTGGAAACCACTAGATAACTTCAAGTTTCTCTTCTAGAATGCAGTTAATGATTTTAATAATTTATCATATGTTCATATAGTGCTTTATAGCTTATCCCACCTACTCAAGAGTATTATCTTACAGAACTAAGGTGTGGTGGTTTAAATGTGTCCCATGGACCCCGAATCTAAACACCTGGTCCTCAATTGGTGACACTGTTTGGCGGAGGGGTGTTGTTGAAGGAAGTATATCGCTAGGGCAGGTTTTGAGAGCTTAAATCTTTGCCCTACTTCCAGAATTCTCTCTGTCCTTCTTACAGTAGAGGATGAGGCTGTCAGGTTCTGGCCGTCTTGTTTGTCACCAACTGCCACACTTCTCTGTCACAATGGGCTCTTATCTCTCTGGAACCCTAAGCCAGAACAAATGCTTCCTTCTTCAAGTTTCTTTTGGTTGTGATGTCTTATCACAGAAACGGAAAGGCACCTACCGCACAGTGTTCCCTGTGAGGCGTGCATGCAAGAAACAGCACTGCAATCTGACAAGGGAGGAAGCTGAATTAGGGACCTGTGTGGTGCCACATGGAGAGCGAAAAGCAGGACTTCAGGGTATGGCCTGTGCTCTTTCCTTCCCACGAAACCAACACAGAGAGGTGCTGGAGACTATGCAGAGATCCACAACCACTCGTTGGAAAGACTCAGCCCTGGAGACTGGCTACCCCCCTGCTGGAAGTGATGGGAGATGCCCACATCCTCCCTGGGTCCAGCTAGGGTCCTTCCAGCTCATGGGAACACGGATTCTCTTGCCCAACAGGCTAGGGATGGGAGGCCCACGCTGAATGCTGCACATCCCAAGTGTTACTACAATGTTGGGAAACAGAGAAAATCCATAGGGCGGCCATTGTGTGCCATTCATGCCTCTCTGCATCCCTCTGAGACTGCGCTGAGCAATGGCCTGAGCCTAGAAGGTTGTTAATACGTGGTTATGGAGCTGAACCAATGGACGCTCAGATCCTTAAACTGCCAGGCTTTGTGAGCCGCTATTTTTAACTTTCTTTGAAAAAAAATCAACCTCTTGTGATTTGAGATGAGACAGGACAATCGACCACCTGGCTCCCTCAGAGGATAGTCCAGAGGGCTAGAGATGGACACATAGGTAAAGTGCTTTTCCACTTAAATATGAGGTTCCTGTTTCAGTCCCCAGCACCTGGGCATAATTGTGCCTGACTGCAGACCCACTGGTTGGAAGTAGAGACAGGAGGATCCCTGGGGCTCACCGTCAGTCTAGCCAATTGGTAAGCTCTGGGTTCAGCGTAAGATCCTATTTAAAGGAAAATAAAGTAAAATGACTCTAAGCATATGTACACACGTGCTAACCCCAATGTATGTACACACACACACACACACACACACACACACACACACACACGAAGGATCTAGCTAGCCTCTCATAGCTCGGACTCCCACTCAAGGGACAGCAAAGACTAGGCCAAGGAGAGCAGGAGACCCCTCAAGGTCACTGTACACGAGGGTCCTAGACACAAACGGGAAAAGCGGGTCTGGGAAGGCAGTGGGCCACCTGGAGCCTTGACACCATGAGACTGGAAGTTCCCGGGTGGCAGCAAGCTATTTAGAAGGACTCCAGCTGTGGAACAGTAAAACCCCTCTCATTTCAGGACCTTCCATGAGTAGGGGCTGTGTGCGTAGTTTTTTGTTAACTTGACACAAGCTAGTGTCATCTGGGTGAGAGGGTCTTAGCTGGGAAAATGCTCCATAAGATTGGCCTGGGGCATGCTTTTTTTTGGGGGGGGATCAGTGTTTAAATGAGAGGGCCCAGCCCACTGTGGGCAGAGCCACCCCTAGGTATGTAGCCCTAGGAAGTATAAGAAAGCAAATTAAGGAAGTCATGAGGAGCAAGCCAGTAAGTAGCATTCCTCTATGGTTTCTCCTTCAGCTCCCACCTCTGGGTTCCTGCCCTGCTTGAGTTGATGCCTTGACTTTCCTCAATGACGAACAGTGACAGGAAAGTATAAGCCAAAGAAACCCCTTCCTCTCCAAGATGCTTGTGGCCAGGGTTCGATCACAATGACAGAAAGCGAACTAGAATGGGCTAAGGTATGAATCACAGACAATCGGCACCAACCTGAAGAGAGCTATCCTGTTTTATACTGAATTCTGATGCATGTCTCCTGTCTGAAATGCTCAGAGGGCAGCAGAAAGAGCGCAGGTTTGGTGTAGCCCTAACTGCTTCCAACTGGCCTCTGTGGGACTTGCCCTTGGTGGGGTTAGCTGGGTGGTTTTCAGAGGTGGAGGGGCCTCAGGAGTCTCTGCAGACAGTGTGTGCACAGAATGTGCATGACAGCTGAGACCAGCCCATGCACCAAGCTCTCAGAAACAGCACCTGAGAGGTCAGGACTGATGTCTGCTGAGGTCACCGATGCTCTGCCATCCTGCTTGTGTGTGACACTGTCACAGCCCTTCCCAGGACCCTATGTACCTCTCTGCCTCCACCTATGCTCCCAGGACTTCCTGTGTGCCACTGGAGACTTTTTTGGGGTGTGTGTGTGTGTGTATGTATGTGTGTGTTCCAATGAATGTAATGTCCTAGGCCCTGGTCCCTGAAGGATGACTGGACAAGCTGGCTAGCCCTTGTAATCATTTTTCAATAATTTTTCCTTAAACTTCAAAAAGCCAGCTTGCTTTCTGAAGTGGAGTACTGGGGGATCGCCCCATACACAGTGAGGACTTCCTGCTATGGGGCCCCTGCATAGCTGGCTCTTCCCACAGAGCTTCCAGCGAGCAGCTTCCTCATGCAGAGGGCTCCCTCCCTGCAAGGGACCCTCTCACACAGGCATCTTCCTGATGGCTCTCCCCAACACAGGGCAGCCCTGTTGTAGCCAAGAGCCCAGACTTCCCTCCCCAGGGCCAGGTCCAGCCTGGTGCTGATTTGGGCTATAGGGAGACACAGAGCCATCACAGGGGGACTTGGCCTCACCTCACATCCTAACAGGCCTGGGTGACGTAGCTTTCTTCACGATATTCTTAGCCACCAGCCCTCCATCAGTAACCCTGCCTGGTTTTATAGCTGAGTATAAAACGTGAAGATTTATAAACCAGACCATTTAAGAAACTTAAAATTTGGAAAAACAAACCATAGATGGCTGATAGGAAGGAAGACAGTTAGCTGGACTTTGTTTTTTAAAACCCCCTCAACTTATTACAGAATCAAATGCTATGTTTTGTTTTGTTTTTTCCTTCAACAGCCTCAGCAATATTTTACAGTCCAGAACTTTGGATGCCCTGAGTCTCAGGGAGCAGAGGAGGCACCAGAGAGATGGAGGCACAGCAGGTCAGCCAATGCTCTTTGAGCGCAGATTGTATTCTCAGGACCCGGGGTGGGAGGGGATAAGGCATGGCCGTGTCCTCTAGGGTTGCCAGGATGCAGGAGCCAGACGATGAACTCACAGCCGAAGCTCTCAGCAGGCCAGAGGAAGGGAGACTCATGAAGCCAGCATCAGCGATTGAGAGCAGTGTGAGTACATGCTCTAGGCATCATTCGGGGTGTGATCATGGTCCCCAAGTCTCAGTTTCCTCATCTGTCACTGCAGATAATACAGTTTCTAGGGATATCACCAGGATGAAGTGGGGCAGTTGCTCAGTTAGTGTATTAGCAACGAATTATTCACTCTGGGCGTGAGCCTGGAGATGACCCCAGGGGGTGAGCTAGAAACAGGGTAAAAGGCGGAGGATTTGGGTGAGGGGCTCTATCCAGGCAACAGCGCACATCAAGATCACAATGCCATGTAAAACAAGCAGGGTCTCCGTGACCACAGCCCCAGAGGTAGGAGCCAACTCTGGTGGACAACGCTGGGTCAGGGTTAGGGTTAGGTGTTGACAGTGTGCTTGTCTGCCGCCCTAAGAGCAGAGAATGATTACTGTCCTCTCTGTTCAAATGACGAAAAAGAGTCTAGAGAAGGTAATTCCTAAGGGCATGACGTGTACGGTGTATGGCAATGTGAAAACCAAGCAGTCAGAGTCTCTTCCTGGCCCATATACCTAGTCTGTCTGCTTAGAAAATGCCAAGCGTTTGGGAGAAGTGTAAGGTTCTCTCACGTCATGTGGGCCACCTCCTTTATAGAAGCCCTTGTCCACCAATGTGAAGGTTAATTTTGACACCTGAGGTCACTAGCGAGGCACACCTTTGAGAGTATCTGTGAGGGTTCCAGAGAGGGTTAACTAGTGGGGAAGATGCATCCTGAGTGTAGGCAGTGCCATCCCGTGGGCACTAGTCCTGGGCTGGAAAAACAAGTGGGGAAGGGCCGGAATTCCCCTTTCTTTGATTCTGGATCTGCAGAGATGTGAGCAAGCAGTCTGATGCATCTGATGCCACAACCATGAGCTGTCCCTGCCACCATGGCTTCCATTCCCAGATAGGTTGTAACCTGAAACTGTGAGCCCTCCCTCTCCTGCCCTCCCTTCTCCTGCCCTCCCTCCCTCCCTCC
>LOJH01021864.1:0-12761 GCA_001685095.1 Ellobius talpinus
GAGAGAGAGAGAGAGAAAGTCTGAGTTCTTGCTATCCCCTTCATGCTTTCTCCAGCATTTCCCAGTGGTGCCAAGCTGGTGATCAAACCTTCATTACTACATGAGGCTTTGGGGACATTTCATATCCAAACTATGTCAGAACACAAGATAGGGCACATGTGATGCTTAATCCTGATTGTCCACTTGACAAGATGCAGAGTCACCTAGGAGACACACCACTGAGCATATCTGTGAGGTTTAACTGAGCAAGGAAGATTCACCCAGAATCTGGCAGCACCATCCACAAGCTGGTCTCTGATGCCTGACTGCGGAGGTAACTGTGAATGTGGGAGCTGCCTCAAGCCCCTGGAGCCACTCCTTCCCCACTGTGATGGACTGCACAGCTAGTTGACTGTGAGCCAAAACTAGCTCTTCCTTCCTTAAGTTGCTTTGCAGGCAGTTTGTCACTGCATTAAGAACAGTAACAATCTTGAAAAACCAAAACCAAAAACCAGAACAAAAGAACAGTAACAAATGTATTATCTCTGGTTATACAGATTAAAAGCAGCTGGCATGAAACTATTGTTGGAAGTTGAGATAAATGGGTACCTTTTGGTGGGTAAGAGGTTGTCCTTTGTCATGAGGGTGAGGCAGAGACTATGTCTTGCCTGTGGCTCTCTCTCCACTAGTGTCTTGTTGCCAAGAGATGATTGTCATGTGACGACACATTTCCACAAGTGTGTTTCAATTTTCTGTGATACTGTCATCCTCACAAGTGCTGATGTAACTGTGGGTGAGGGGGTGGGGTGGAGTGGGGAGGGATGTGGCTTTGGAAGTGTGATTAGATGTGTTTGTGTTCCTGGTGGGGTTTTTTGTTTGTTTTAAACTCTGGACTCCTGCCTTCTGCCACCTGTGCTTTCTGCCTATCGCCTGGGGAGGAGATGACTCAGCAGAGACTCTGAGAGCAAGGTGTGTCAGCTCTTGGATTTGGAGGTTCAGAAGCCTGGCCTGGGGCGGGGAGTGGTGGCCATATCGGTAGCAGGATAGACAGACAGCTTAAATTATAGGCAAGGAAAGCTGAGGAGGCTTCTGGTGTGGGTGCAGGCGTGGGAAGGAGCTCTCTGGATGGAGAAGGATTGAGGGAGGGGATTCAATGACCCAAGGATGTCCTGATGAGTACTCAGCACCCAGTTCCTCCTCAGGGCTGTCAGGGCTCACCAGCCAAGGAAGTCACACTGCTCCTGGGGTCATTGCACACCAAGCAAGACCTAGGAACTGTCTGACTTGTCCTCCCTGTGGCTGGCTAATGAGGACCTCTTTTCGGGGGGGCGGTTAGTACACTCATCAAAGGTGAACCTTCAGCAGTGTACCCAAAGGATACCCAAAAGATACCTCAGTATCTGAGGATACTGAGAGCATGCACAATGCAGAGACGGGTTAGTTCCCTGGACACCTGCCTCGGGTGGTAGCGATGGAGAAGACAGCATCCCGCGCTGGAATCTGCCATGGTGCTCCATGAGGTGACGTTGCTGATCACGTACTCTCAGGAGCTCTTCTATCTCAGCTACCATAGCATGCCTGGAGAGATGGGCTTCCAGTGCCTGTGAAACTGGAGACCCCAGCTCCAAATCCACCTGTCGGTTCTCTCTTGGGTGAACTTAACACCATGCACGCTGATGTCAGAAGCCCCTTCTCTTCCTTTCTTTCTCCTCTACGTTTTCAGCCCTGCCAATCCTCTGGAGAGTTTTCTCCCAGCCAGTTGCCCATAGGGTGGGGTCTACCAGCTGCCACTGCCTTGTTCTGCCCCTAGCCCTTAAATCCACAGGTGTTTTTATTTCAGGAGCTCATTGCTGCAGGGAACAGATGGGACAAAGACAAATAAACAGTGACGATTTCAAAGCGTCTGGAGCCCAGAGTCATGTCAGGCCCATGGCTAAGGGCTTCTTGGGGATGGGCCTGACAACATTGAAGCCACAGCTGTGTGAGCATCTGGGGTGGCCTGGGCAGGGTAGGAATTGTCCCCTGTAGCTATTACATTATATTATACATTATATTTTCTGAAAGTGAATTCAGAAAACAGGATGAGACTCAAGGTCCCTCAGGGTTGCCTAAGAGGCAGGGACATGGAGCAGGTCCCATCAGGAAGGTTGGACAGTATGCCCAGAGGCAGACCCAGGCTTCAGAACAGGTCAGGGACAGCCTCCCTTCCACGTGGCCCAACCAAAGCCCTGAATTTTGTAACTTATAAGAATAGTTATAAGTTATAAGAAAGAACTCAAGAGCCAGGTGGACCTCTGTGTGTTAGAGGCCAGCTAGTCTACATAGGGAGTTCCGGGGCAGCCAGTGAGACCACGTCTCAAAATAATAGAAAAGGAATAATAAAGAAAAGTGTGTATGTGACTTTAAGAACTCCCCCAAGTGCCCACATGACTGGAGCTAAGATGGACCTAAAGAGGTGCAGGGGCCTTGCCCAGAAAGAGACTTTAGCTGGTGGAGAACAAGTAGATACACTCTGGGATGAATGCACCTACTCAGGGTTTATAAGATACACTGGAGGCAGTGTCTCCAGCACATTTACTAGACCATGTACGTGGGTTTGATTCCATTGTTGCTGTGGTTCTCAACAGAAGGAGAACTTTGCTCCCTCCCTGACATTTGGCAACATCTGAGAGATTCTTCAATTTATTTATTTATTATTCATGCAGTGCATATGTATATGGACATGCATGCTGCAGCATGTATTTGGAGGTCAAAGGATGATTTTCCAGAGTTAGTTCTCTCCTTCCACTATATGGGTTTCAGGGATTGAACTCAGGTCATTAGGATTGGTGGTAAGCACCTTTACCTACTGAGCCATCTCACAGACCCTTAATTGGCTTATTGAGACCAATGGCTTAGCCTAACTTTTAGGGGGCCTGTGACTAACTATTCTAGTAACTATATTAATCCTGAGTCTACCATGCCTAAAACTAAACCATCCAGGGCCCACAGTTGGACAGTTGCTAAGGAATAGTTTGGGCCTTCTCAGAGCCTTAGGAATCAGGGAGGAAGGTTCTATAAGGAAGTCATGTACTTACTTCCTGGTCCCTGGGACCCTGGAACAGTAAAGGCTTGTGGACAACCAAGGGCTTGCTAGCCCTGATTAGTCACTTCTCTTTTTGTGCATCTATTGTTGTGTAGGAACCTCGTGGGAGGTGACTTTAATCCTCTGAGGATATTGGAGGTAAGCAATGTCTCAGCCATTTCAGATTGCAAATACTAAGGTTTGGGGGAGTTGCCTTTGCCTTTACTTTAGGGCCCAGGCTAAGAAAGTTCATGAACTTGGAGTTTGGTCCATGTGACTGCAGAACCTGGGAGCTGTTGTATTCATCACACTGACTTGGTCTGTGTTGCCCAACTGGCTGGCTACCTGGCCCTTTGGAAATAATCCAGTGTGATCCAGAAGAGTCCCGCTCCTCTACTGCCCCTGGACACCTTCCCTGCCTTCCCACCTCTGGCTTGAAAGCATCCAAACATCTGGCAGACTTTAGGAGGCCGTTTCTTTGACAATCTTTGATTTGAAAACTGATGGAAATTCTGGTCTCCACATCTATGACATGAGCATCCCAAGTACACAGGCCCCTGGAGACCCTCAGGTCAGCATCTGCTTCTGATTGGGGTGGGGGAACATGCTTTCCCACTAACTCCCCTGGCTTCTGATTTATGCCCCATTTAGGAGGCCCGAGGAGCAGTGGCTTGCAGGGTTGAGCCAGGANAGAGCTCTGTCAGGCTGAGATTCCAACCTGTCTGGCTGAGCTCCTATCTGGCCACCCTTTCTTATTTACAGATCCCCAACTTGCATGGCCTTCGCCTTCCTGCTTGGCTCAACCCTGACTGTTTGCAGGCCAGCCTCCCTGCGAGGTGATGCTTACTGATGAGCTGAGACTCAAAGAAGGGGTGATTTGTCTTAATCTCATGGCTGGAAGCACCAGCTTAGCAGGTATTCAGATCTGGACACCAGAACCCTTCCTCGGATCTACTATGCTACCCTGCGCATGAGGGAGCTTTAAAACATGTAAGCAGGAACCCCAAATTCCAGCCTCAAAGCCACCATGGGTGGCTCCTGTAGACAGAAACCTGAAGTTTTTCAACCAAATGTGCCGTCTCCCATTGCTTCTCTTCCTTGCTTGCTCTGCCACAGCCCTGCTGCCTCTTTCCTGTTTCTTCCAGCCTCATTGAGATCCTCCTATTTGAAGCCTACAGTGGAGTAGTTTAACATCGGGGTGGAGTTGTGCAGTGATCTTTACCAGCCCGTCTGAAATTTTTTTTTAAAGAATAATTTTTTAACTTTATTTTATGTGAATCGGTATGAAGGTGTCAGATAGATTCCCCTGGAACTGAATTTTTAGACAGTTGTGAGCTGCCATGTGGTTGCTGGGAACTGAACCCGGGTCCTCTGGAAGAACAGTCAGAGTTCTTAACCACTGAGCCATCTCTCCAGCCCCCGTCTGAGATTTTTATTGTCTTTCAAGAGACCCAGTCCCATTTACAGTCACTCCCACACACCCCTGTGCTAGCAAGTGATGAGCTACTTCCTTTTTCTATAGACTTGCTGTTCGGAGCACCCATGCATCTGAAACTATGGTCTTCCGTGTGTGTGACTGCTTCTTGATATTTCAAGATTTATCCATGTTATGTCATAAATCAGTACTCCATTCCTTTTTCATGACCAGATAATATTTTGTTGTATGGGTGTACTGGTTTGTTTATCCAACCATGGGTGGGTGTCTTTTGCTTTGATTCTACCTTGGGAGTCTTACGAATAATGGTGCTGGAACTGTTAGTGCTTCCTGCGGCGGTCCTTCTTGTGGGATTTCTTGACAACACCAAGCAGGCTTCCCTCAAAAAGTCTTTGCTGAGTGCTTCTTGTCTGCTTACCACTCCACGGTCTGCTTCACACCTGCACCCACATTACCCCCTAACCATCTTTTGCTGGGCGTTCCCAACTCTTCTCAGCTTTAGGTCTGTCTTCTCTTAAGGGGAAGGGAGCTAGGTCTCATACTGTAGTCTAGGCCAACCCATTATTCACTATATAGCCCAGACCATCCTGGTACTTGCTGCAATCCTCTTGCCTCTGCTGGGTTACAGGCACCAGCCACTTAGGTGTCTGCATTGACCTTGTCATTCCTGAGATTATTATGCACTGTGAAAGCATGCGTGTTTCTCCTCTGATCTGTGAATGAGCATTGCATGAGAGCAGGGCTCTCCTGCCTCTTGCTTGTTCTCAGCTGTACCTTCAATGGCTGCATACAGAAGGTACTCAGTAAGCAACTGAATGAATGAAACAGAGACCTTGTGATGAACGAAGCTGCTCTAAAAGCTCCCAGAGTTCTTCTCCCAGAGCTGCCACAGAAGCAGCTCCTCAGTTTTGTCCTCATTCTCATCCATAGATGAGCAGGGACCAAGCAACAGCCTCCCAGGGCATCATGGCATGAAGCAAGAGCTCCATGGCTACTGTGAGTGCATCTTTGGCCTGGAAACGTTATTGGAGTGGTTAGGGTCTGAGCCCAAGCCCTGGAGCCCTCATTAACTAGGATCGGCCGCCTTCCTCATTAGGCCAATCAAACAAACAAGCAATAGTGAAAGCAGAGAGAGTGAATTTCTTCACGGTGGTCATGTCGGGAAGAGGAACAAATAAAGAGGTTCAGTGACTTCCCAATTCCATCTTCAGAGTCCTGACATGAGGTTTAAACAGAGGGTGAAAGGTATGTATAGCTAAGTGGTCCTGGTCCGGGTGGCCGTCATCCGTGTCATGTCCCATCCCTGTCCCTGCCCCCCCATCCCAATCCCAACACACATCAGTTCATTCTTGTCTGGGTTCTGGTGTCCTCTGTAAGGTGGTCTGAAAAACTGTCAGAAATCTCTTCCTGGAAAACAGGGACCCCCTCTGGCTGGCACCAGGCTCAGACTTTTCCTTCGTCCAGCATGTGGTTCTGGAGGAAGTTGCAATTCCTTGGTGCCCATTGCTTCAATAGTCTAATAGCCAGAAGGAAGGGTATGAGTTTGGTATCAAAATATCCCTTCCCCTGTCAGGACTGTTCTAGGAGCTGCTTGCAAGCTCCATCATACCCAACCATATTTTTTTGCCTCTGTCCTTTCATCTGTGCAGTGGGATGGATAGGCTGTTCCTCCTTCCTGGGTGGTTAGGAGCCTCAGCATGGACAGGCGAGTACCATGTCAGCACCAGCTTCAGTGTCTTTGCTCTGTGTCTTCCAAGAGCAGGTAAGTGAGGAGACAGAGCACAGGGCTGGACAAGATGCAGTCCAGAGCATAGGGCTGGATGGGATGTGGACCAGAGCATAGGGCTGGATGGGATGGGGGACCAGAGCAACCACAGCCCCTAAGTGGGCTTGGGGAGGGGATAATGACCCCCTTGGGTCAGCAAGGAAACTGCGTCTCTAGGGAGACTCAGATAAGGGGCCCAGCCTGCTTCCTTCCTGTCTCCCAGAATCCCAGCTTGTTTCTGTATCCTCCTCTTCTGTCCCCATCCTCTCCTCTGGCTTAATTGGGCAGCTGTAGAGGCTCCACAGGCACTTAACCTTCTCTGAGGCCTCTGGGGAGAGAATTAGTGCTAATCCTGGGCTGCCTCCCTGCCTGGCTCAGGAAGTGTCAGAGGGCAGAGCCAGGCCACTGCCTCCCAGGGAGACAGAATCCTTGCCCTTCTGTCCTGCAGCAGTTGGGGGACAAAGCCCAGCCAGTCACTGTTCTTCTGCCCCCTTCTTCCTCTGATCCCAGACCAGTCTGAAGAAGAATGCAGTGGGTACCAGGGTCATTACACTTTCTAGTGGAAACTTTTCTGACGAGAATTGGGTGGGGGTGATGGGTGAGTTCATAAAGCGCTTGCCGTGCAAGCATAAGGCTCCCAGCCAGGCACAAATCTCTGATCTCATCTCTGGGGAGGCAGAGAGAAGGGGATCCCTGAAGCTCACTGGCCAGCCAGGCTAGCCCCACCCATGAACACCAGGTTCAGTGAGACCTTCCCTCAGAAAAACAAGGCAAAGAGGGACTGAGGAAGACACTGGCTTCTGCACAGGCACCCACCCCTCCATGTACTTCTGCGTTCATAAAGATAAGCATATGCCACAGCCACCCTCATACCCCCAAAGGAGTGAGCTTTTAATAACGCTTTGTTTAACCCAGTATACCTCAATATGATCTTTGCAACGTATTAATATGCATAGGTATGTGTGTTTTGTGAGTATGTGTACCATGCGGAGGCCAGAGGAGGCTATCAATCGTCTTTATCACTCCAGCCTTTTTTCTTTGAGACAGGGTTTCTCACTGAACCTGAAGTTTTCTGGCCCATCTCAGTTGCTTAAATTCTGGGACTAAGGGAATGCCCAGCTATACTCAGCTCAGGTCCTTGTGATTGCACAGTAAGTGCCCTTACAGAACCTTCTCATGAGCACTGCTGTTTTCAGCAAGATAAACCTTACATTCTTCTTTGCATACTGAACTTCCAAATTTGATGTGTATACTTTGACAGCAAATCTCTGCTTGCATACTCATGTTTTCCTGGAAATATTGGATCTGTGTTTAGCTCTCATAAAGCTGAAATAGTTAAAAACAAAAACAAAAACAAGCAAACAAAAACCCCCAAGTCATCCCAGAGCCATATAAGAGTTTCCCACAGAGGCATCAAGCATCAGTGTTTTAGGTTAATTTTAAATTAATTACAATGAGATATTCTGAGTGTCTCAGCTTGTCATTTATACTCACCACTTATCAAGGTTTGGGAGACCCCATGGAACTAGTCAGTAGTGTGTATGATGAAGCTGCTCTAGCCTTGGCCTGGAGTTCCTACAGCTAATCCTCTGCTGGCCATCCCAGAAAAGTGGGAGGGTCTAGAACCAGAAGAGGCAGAAACTTGGCCTCTAAATTGTTGTGTGACCTGGGTAAGGTTCCCCCTCGCCCCCCAGACAGGGTTTCTCTGTGTAACAGCCTTGGCTGTCCTGGAATTCACTTTGTAGACCAGGCTGGCCTCAAACTCATGGAGATTCTCCTGCCTCTGTCTTCAAAGAGCTGGGATTAAAGATGTGCTCTACCACTGTCCAACTGATCTGGGCAAGCTTTTTAGTCTCTGAGCCTTTTCTTTCCTAGCTGTGAAACACTTTCATTCAAATACAGTAAATTCTTCCAGGTGCCCATGGTTCGAGCTAGGTTTTAGGAGTACACTGTGCAGGCCCCCTGTGTTCTTGGCTTTAGGAGTGCACTGTGCAGGCCCCCTGTGTTCTTTTCTCCATTTCAGGGGTAGGAAACAACATGGGGACAACAGAAGTTGTCACTAATATTTGTGGAGACCTGACTATGTGGCAGGTATTGCTGGGAGTCCTGACAGAGGCCAGAACCTTTTCATAACTGGTGGTGGTGCTGGCATCTCCGATGGAAATCTGACTACCTTATCTGAGGTCACTCAGCCTGGCAGTGGATGGGTTTGAACCCAGGCTGCCTGATGACATACACAGTCTTGCATCACCCCTCATTCTAGTGAGAACTGGAAGCTGTGGGGCTGGGGGCTGGGAAGAGGAAGTGGAATTAATGAGGAGGGGCTGCTGTGGTGGAGAGGGGCCTGCCCTCCAGTATCTCCCGTGGCTTTGTCCAGGGCTATCTCTGCTCTGGCTTGGGAGGTGGAGGGAGGCAGAGGGAGGCCTTCAGTAGGGTACAATGGACCACATGGCCCAGCTCAGACCTGCTCTGCAGTGTATGGACAAGTCTGGTCACAGCTGCTGGCACAGCCAAGCCTGTCAGGCCAGTGTGCCACATGGGCTGGGAGTAGTGGCTGAGCTGAAGCCCAGGACCTGGGCAAGGGACCACAGCCAGCAGGGCAGCAGGCTTAGCTTTAAGCCATGCTTCTGCTTCTGTCTGTGTTTTCCTGGTTGGGGCCGTGTCTTATCTTTCCCTCTGAGCCCCTCTCCTGACCCCGTTCTGCTTTTCCCTTCTTCCTTACCACCCATTCACCCACTTGGCATTTGTTAATGGCATGCTAGATGCTAACCTTGACGAGTTCTATGCATGCTGGAAGATGCTCCAGTTCCCAGGAAATGTTACGGTTCTTTTTTGTTTGTTTATTAGTCTTTGAGCCAATTTCATGTAGGCCAGGGTGGCCTCAAATTTGTTATATAGCCAAAGATAGCCTCGAACTTCTGATCTTTGTGCCTCTACTTCCTAAGGGCTGGGATTATAGGTGTGTGCCACGATGCTCCTTTTATATGTGGTGATGGGAATTGAACCCAGAACTTTGTGCATGCTGATCAAGCACTCTGTCCACTGAGCTACAGTCCTATTATGTTCTGTTTGGATGGACCCATGAGTAAGCCTATAATGTAGAATTAGAGAGGAGACGTGAACTTTAGGAGTAATACTGAATTTGGGAAATGAGATGTGCTCTCCAAATGGAACAACTAGAGACCCAGTTTGTAGACAAACAATATATTTGACAGATGTCTGTGTCTCTGGGATGCAGAAGGATTCAGGCCTATGGATAAAGTATACAGTTCTGGCCTTGTCCAGCTATCACTGCGGCTGTTATAGCAGGGCTTGCTCCAAGAGTCTCCTTGCTTGGTTCATCCTCTGTTCTATGTAGACTAGTTAGACCATGAGAAGGGATCGGGTGCTGTGGTTTGCAAGGGCTATGTCTTCTCCAGGCTTGGCCATGGGCTCCTCAGCTGGTGGTACTGTTTTGGAAGAATGTGGAACCTGTAGGAAAGCAAGCTGGTTGTGGAAGTTGGTGATAGAAGGCCAGCCTGGGGTGTTATATCCTGTTTCAGACTCAAGCTCTCTCTGAACCCTGGTTTGCTGAGCTGGTTTGCGTCCCAGCTCATGTTTCCGCTGTCATGAGCTGTGTCATGCCTTCCCCTCCATCATGGACTGTACACGCTCAAACCCTGAGTCAGAATAAACCTTCCCTCCCTTAAGTTGCTTCTGTTAGGCATTTTGTCACAGGGGCAGGAAAGTAACATACCAGGGGACTTCCTGCTGCAGTAATAATGACATGGAGTCAAGGATGAGCAGGGGCAGTCCCTCTACCCCCTTCCCATTTCCCCTTGCCTTTTTTTTCCTTCCTTCCTTCCTTCCTTCCTTCCTTCCTCAGCTGTTTACTGAGCATCTACTATGTCCCCTAAGGCTCTTGAGTCCAGTGTAGGAGACCTTGTTCACAGAAGCCTATGCTTTACCCTTTGTGTAAAGAGTAGGAAGGGCAGGGAAGGTGCTGAGAGCCTCGAAGAAGGACCTGCCATGCTACCATGTAGACTGTTGGGGCTACAAAGGCACAGGGGTCTGGGAGGGAGACCTAATGGAGCCCTGAGACATCGGCTGATGCTATGTAGATGAAAAAAGGCAGGGAAAATGGTCCAGGGAGAGGCAGCTGTTTGTACAAAGGCATAGAAGCAGAAGAATCAAGACCCCTGCACGCTCACCTATGGTGTGGGTGCATAGTTGTTCTTGGAAGAGTCTGCCTGGGGAATCCTACAGATCTGGGAGAGGGGAGACAAATGAAGGGTCTGATAAGTTCTGCAAGGTGGTGGATGTTACTGGAGGATCCCTGGGGAGCTTTTGAGCAGTTACAAAGCCACTGAGTTAAGAGCTTCAGTGTATATTTTAGAAGGACCATATTGCCTTCATCGTCAGTAATAGAGAGAAGGGGAAGTGAAGCCTGCGAGGCAAAGGAAGGGACAGCTAAAAGACAAGGGCAAGCTGGTTGTGACCTACAAGGAGAGACTGGCAAGGGAAATGGAGAAATGGATGGAAACCAAGGCCAAGATCAAGGCCATTGATGCCAGTGACTGGGACAGAGAAGGGTCTCAGCTCCACAGTGTGAGCAACTGCACAAGTTGGTGGGAGCTGGGAGTTTGGGCTAGATGAAGATCCGGGGGTCTTAGTGGAGCCCTACCATGGTAGTTTGGTTGCTGAAGCTGCAGGTCTAGAGATGGGAGACTGTGAAGTGAGGGAGAAGGTGGCAGTGTCTGAGGGAGAGGTGTCATATGAGGGCATGAGGGCCATTCTGTGCCGAGACAGAGTTCTTGTCTCTTGCACTTGTCTGTGGTGTGAATTTCAGACAGTCAAGTCTCCTCTGGGATGTCATTTTCCTGGCTGTGAAGTGCTGAGATTCTTTCTCTGGGCACGGGCTGGGTGTAGGAGCGGGTGGTTGTTACCACTTTCTTCACACACAGTAGTCCCGTTCTGGTTTGTTGTTGTTTGGCCTTTGCATAAGCTTTGATTTAAAGCAAGGGACCCGTGACTCCAGAGTCCACTGAGGGGATGACCTCTAACCCCCCTGCTCTGTGCTTTGGCAGGAGGAAGGGTACACCCTGCTGAGAGTTTCCCAATGCCAGTCAGAGCAATCAGTGCAGACCTTCTAGCCAGGGACCTTCTCAGTCACTGTACCCATGACCCTGAATGTTATACCTTCTCTAAGTCCCTGAGGGAGAACCAAGGACATTTACCTCTAGCCACCTTGCAGTTGGTGAGGCGCTTGCTTGGGGTTGCACCAAGGACTCTGACGCCGGATCTTGGTGAGGATCAAGGACTGTGATTGATTGGTAATGTCTACTGTGGTCTCCAGAGAGCAGAGAGATGTGTGTGTGCCTCTAGATTTAATCCAATCTTTGGTCTTAACAGTGACAGACACAAACTCACTTCTTTTTCACAGTCCCCAGAGGCTCTAGTGTGCTTTCTCTTCTTTCTCCTCCTTTTGTTGTTGAGGACTTCAAAGGTCCCTCTTGGCCCACTTCCTGACTGGTCACTTCAGGAAATGAATAGGCTTTACTCTGGAGGAAGCCAGACCACTCAGTGAGTCCCCAGTCTTCCAGAATTAGGAGGTTAGTCATGCTGATCAGGTGGGCTTGGGGCCAGGAAATCATTAGGATTTTTTTTTCTGAGACCCCAGCTGGGTCTCCAAGGCCATGCCAAGGAGGCAGTGACTGGGAGCCTTGACCCCACTTCCTGCATCGTGAGTTTTAGAGTCTGGTGGCACCAATGAAATCGAAGTGGGACAAAGAAAGGCAATGACACTGCTTCCCCAGGAAGGAGCCCTTCTGGTGCCACCTCCGCACAAAGACGCTCATCACAGGACAGAAGCAGGTGTCCTAGAGAACAGTGGAAAAAGCCAGACACAGAACAAGAAGACAATCAAAGCCACATTCTGTCCCATGCCATAAGTATAGTCTTTAGCCATAGGTGAGGTGATGTCAGGTGGCCTGGGTCATGGGCAGCTCCAGGGTTGCTACAGTGAATCTAGGCCAGGGAAGTGGCCTGTGTGTGGCTAGGGTAGCAGTTTTTGCCAACCCAGTTGGGAATGGCAGAGTTTTCAGCAACTTGAGCTGATGCTACATGGTGACTGTCAGCAGGGACCCCTAGCTCCTTTGATCATACAGTAGTGGGTGATGGAAGGCCTGGCACAGGACAGCTGCTGGTGGTGTGTGTAAATGATATTAATGTCTACCTTTGGAGGTCTGTTGTTCCTGGAAGGTGGGTTGGACACACCCCCACACCTGCTCTTTTATCTTTGCTCATGAGTGTGCAGGAGCCACAACACCTAGATGTGGAGGTATAGCAGGACCTAGAGATGTGGCAGAATGCCTGCCGTGTGGCAGGGTGCTTAGGACTTACTTGACAAGTCACATCTATCTCAAGGAGTTATTGAAGATTAAATTAACATGCGGAATGACATGTAACTGATTGTTGCAATCATTGGCCTGTCTACATTTGTTTCTGGATGTTCTTTAAAAATGCAGTGGTGAGAACAG
>LOJH01021865.1:0-18020 GCA_001685095.1 Ellobius talpinus
TTTTGTGCATGGCAATAGATATGGATCTATTTTCATTCTTCTACAGGTTGACATATACTCCTAAGGGTTCATGACTCTCAAAGAAGTCTTGTGTATAAAAAAGAAATAGATTTCATATTTTACAGTGTAATTTAGTACTGGCTAATATCCCATTTATGTAACACTTCAGAGTTCACAATTGTTAGTCCTCGAACAGAAAGACACCAACCTGGATTCTGTTCCTCCAATCATAACTTCGGGGTGAGCTCATCAATAGCCCACTTGTTTATTCCAAGATTACTGAATGTGACTCTGCACTAGGGCCCCAGTGGAGGACAGCAAGACCCTCTGTGGAGTGAGGATACGCTGTGACAGATGCTGCACAATTACATTGCTAGTCAAACATACAGTAAGGACATTCACTTCATAGAAAATAGGAAAGCACGACCTAGGCATAGAGGGTTGTGGGGGTTGGTAGGGGAGAGGGTTCTGATTGCAGTTGGTGAAGAAATCCCTAGGCAACAAAAGAGAAAGTACAGAGTACCTGCCTGTCTGTTGGAGGACCTGGAGGCAGACACCCAAAGGAGCAGAATACATGAGGAGGCTCATCTAAAAACTGGGACAGAGAGGTGCCTGGAAAGCAGAGGATCTGCTGCACCGGCTGCCTTGCAGCCTACCTGGCTTGCTCTCTACAGAGTAGAAAAACATGCTGAAAAAAGTATGTTTTGACAGTCTACTGTTTCCCAGCATCCCTCTCCTTCCTCCACTGGACTTCTGACTTCTGATACAATTTGGTTGGCTGCTGCTTTAACATTTGATTTCCCAGTGTCAAGCTGCACTCTGGAAATAGATCCAAACAAAATACCCACAAGATGAATGTCTACTGAGGGGCGTTTCTGTAACGTTTCTCTCCTGATTGGGTTTATACAGGAGTTAGTCAGGTCAACATCCTGCTATAGTTGAAAAAAGAAGTCCGTTGCAATTCTGTTTTGCATATCCACATTTGGGTACATGGGATAGTTATCTAACCAAGCGAAGGAGGAGTAGACTAAGTAAAAATGTGCAGAAAAGGTACATTAAAATAGACCCAAATTTATGCAGAAATATAAACTAGGTGAAACTACACAGGATGAGTCAGAGGGACAATAAACTTTGTGATTACTAGGTTGAGAACAGGATTCTTGAAGATTAAAAAATTTCCATGGATTTGGATAGTCAAGGAGCTGGCTGCATATTTTGATGGTTTGAGGGGAGTTGAATGGCTCCAATGGTTGGTAAATGCATGTCGTATTTATAGTATGGGAAATTTGTATAAGAAAATTACTTAAAGTGGGCTATCTTAGAATTAATGAGTTAATAGTTTGTGATCAGTAATTGGTATCATGGTTGGAGTTAATCTGTTTGATTAGTATATGTCCTAGAGGGTGACAGAAAACAACATGTACTAGTTTGGATAGAAACGAAAGGAGGGAAAGTGAGGAAAGAGCCAGAAAGCATGGTAAATGTGGAAATGTGGGTCTTCTTCTGGGAAGCCATGATTAAAGAGAGGGGGGGGGAGGGAGGGAGGGAGGGAGAATGTGTATGTGTGTGAAAACAAGAATTTTATTTATCTCCACAGCTCTTAAACACACACGTCAATTTGATAATTAAACTCATAGTGAACAGATGAGAGTAGAGAGGAAACTAGGCTAGAAACATGCCTAAGGTGAAGATTATTTTCATTCCTGGAGGAAAGCCAGTACCTGAAGGACCTTTTTGAACCCAGGTGATGTGGAAGAAAGGCAACATGGTGGTAAATGTGATGCGATAAAGAAAGTAGGTAAAATTTAGGACAGATATCACCTTTGTGATCAACTCCAGATTACAGAACACACTGCATATCCCATAGCTACCAAGATCCCAAGGCTAGACCGGGCCCCAAATGCTCCCTGCTTCCCCATTATTTTTGAAATATCTTTGAAGACAGTATTGTTCTCGCAAAAGCATTTAGGCAGTTGTTCACCTATGTGGAAGGATGGAAGGAGAGCCTGGGACAGAGATTAGAAATCTGCTCTGTAAGTAGTTTTACATGGGCTTTAACCTCCCACCCACTCTCAAGCAAGACATTAGACTCACATTAGGGAGTCACATATGAAAAAGAAGGCATGAGATTAGAAGGGCGACGTCTTGTGAATAAAGGTTTCGGTGGAAGAGAGAAATAGGGGTGGAAATGACTAAAATTCATTATATAAATGTATGAAAATTTTAAACAACTTTTAAAAAGAATGGAAAGTGGCAAAGCAGCCACAGTGTCCTAGAAATTCAGTATTATGAAAGGGACCAGCCTCTCCACAAGACAAATCTAAAGTTGTGTGATGTTTGCCATCTGTATACTTGTGAATACATCTATACCACCTGGAGACCTTTTAAAAATATAGTCTCTAGATCTCCACCAAAATAAAAAAGTAGGTCTCTAAGCCCTCTGTGTTTCATGTCTTCTAAACTATAACTTGCTTTTAAAATGAATATTGCTCTAAATATTTCTGAAGACCATGTCCTAGCAGCAAAAAAAGGCACTTTTGGTTGGATTTAGAATTTCTTTGTCAAGTTTCTTGGCCTTGTAAATGTCATCTTCCCTCTTTGCAGCATGAAAGTATTTTTTTTTCTTTCTTTCCTGCCTCAGGACAATGGCTTATTTTTGTGTCCTAAGCCTTAAGTTGGGCTGAGGTAGGTTAGGTTCACATGGCCATGAAGGTGTTTGAGTCCAGGTAAGGGAGATAGACACGAAAGGAAGACAGAGGAGATAGGTTTCCATCCTGCTCAGGATTGCGTGAAGGCTCCACCAAGGAGGCGGAGCTCTTCTGACCAATTGGCTTCTAAGCGCCTGTTTGGAATTTCACATTGCCATTTAGTTGCTAGGTAATTTGCTTAAGGTCACTGAAGCTGATGACCATGCCAGCATGTGCACACATATACGTGTGTGTGTGTGCGCACGCACAAGCATGTATTTCTGTGGTTCTATTTTCATCTGAAAGTATCTATATTTTGGTGAAAAGGTGAGTTTTTTGTGTGTGCATGATATGATCTTGCTATTATGGAACAGAGTGATGTCTATGGTGAGCTTAATGTTTGCCCATCTCCAAGTCCTGGTAGTTGGTAGGGGAATGGTAACAGTAATGGAACCACTAACACTTTCTAGTAGAAGGCAGAACAGTCAAAGGACACTCATCTGGGATTCTAAACTTGCCCCTTCTTGTAGTCATTCCCCAGGTACACATGGTCTCAGTTGGGAGCTAGAGTATGGAGAAGTAGAAGGTTAACTGATGGGGAGAACTCAGCAATACAACTTTCCTGAGACCAGCATCCATGTTGCAGCAGAACTCTTTGATGATGACTTTGCTAGCCAGGATTCTTTTGAAGGTCAGACCTGATTGAATGAATATATGTTACAAACAAGATTTATTATTTCAACTTACACAAATGAGACTGGGTAGTCTGACAAGGGCCACCTGCATATTAAAGTGAGAAAGAACCAGGTAGTTGCTTAGTCTGTGAAACTGGATTGTTCAGCAATGTTAATCAGGTACTAAAACATGGACAACTGCTGGTCTTCAGTCTATGTGGGAGGCCAAGGGAGCTGGGTTTCAACTGGAGCAAAGGAAGGCTGCAGCAGTAATGGGATAGATACACTTTCAGCAAGTGGTAAACAAGGGCAAAAAGCCCTGCTTTTCCAGGGAACTTCTTTATAGCTGGACCTCTGCTGACACGCTACCCACTCTAAGGGAGGGTGTTCTCCCTTCAGTTATTAAACCCTTGAAGACATACCCAGATAGGTTTTTTGTTGATTCCAGTTTCAATGAAATTTATGTTTAAGATCAGCTATCATAGTGATGAAGCTGTGTGTGAGTCATTAAAGTTGTTCTTTCTGGGGTAAGTAGACATTTCTCCACATCTCCCCAGTGAAAGTCACACAGCATTGTATCACAAGATTGGAAGCATAACCAGGATCCTGTGCAGAATCATTGGAGGGAGATGAGAGTTCTATGCAGAGTCACATCTTCCCTTTCTGCAATGTGACTTCCATTTTTTTTTACATTTGCAAAATCAGTATGTTTAATGGGAACCTAAAAGAATCTCAGACTGGAAGAAGACTTCTGCAGATAAGATACACAAGGCTTGTATTCTCCACCTTTCAAAGAAGCGGAGTTCTGACAGAAGCTTCTAGATCCCCATGAGTAGGACTTCTGCATTTCTCAGCATCCACGTCTTCTCTATTAGAATTGGGAATCTCTAAGTCCTTGCTTTTATTTCTCTCAAAATCTACCTCAGAGACAACCTGGGACCCAGGTTACTTTCCCTCATGGAAAGAACAGATTAGCCTATTTTTATACATTAATTTTCAATATTCTAGTCTTTATATCAATGTCTTTGTAAATTTTAAGATGATGACATGCATGGAGGGGAAGAAATTAAACTTCCTTCTCTATTTCACAACACTTTTAACGAATTCCTTTTCTTTTCTTATTTCATTTTTTCCCCCGAGACAGGGTTTCTCTGTGTTATAGTCCTACCTGTCCTGGAACTAGTTCTTGTAGACCAGGCTGGCCTCCAACTCATAGAGATCCGCTTGCCTCTGCCTCCCGAGTGCTAGAATTAAAGGCATGTGCCACCACCATCTGGAAATAAATCCTTTTTCATTGACCAACTTCTGTTTAATTTCTTTTAAATATAAGGAAGCTAAGACAATGGGTTTATGATTCTAAGTGTCTAATAATAATACGATGATTAAATAGTGTGCTTCCTGAGGAAGAGTGAGAAGTTAAACTCTGTACTCACCTCATTTTATTGGTACTCCCAACCAGAATTCCAGTGGGGAATGCAGTTCCATTTTAGGTATGAAAGAACTTAGTAAAATAATCTAGTAGATAATGTTTCTCTTCTGAAAAGACCATTGGCTTCACTTGTGGACACAAGTAACTCAAAATCAAGAAGACATTCCAGATCCCCTTGGAACACTAGATATTTGAAGCTTAAAGGAACCCAGAAATGAATGTAAACTTTTTTTAGATAAATAAATGTCTCTAAGGTCACAGAGTTAGTGACTTAAGAAGAGCTGAATTGTAGTATTTAAAAGAGGTACATTGACACAGTAAAAGTGAACTGTTACTGAACTTGTGCACATTTCTATCTCATGTTCCTAATTTTTAGGCCCCACACCTGCCCCATATACCAGTCTTGTCTTTAGTTTACAGCGTGTGACAGTGATCACCATTTGTGGAAGGAGGCAGTAGTAGTTAATTTTGTCATCGCGATAGGCTCTGGAATCAACTAAGAGATACATCTCTTGTATTTTTGTGAGGGAATTTCTGGAAAGTACTAACCTAAGAGAGACTGCCCTCCCTTGGAGTAGTCAGCACTCTCCTCCAGGCGACTCAGATAATTGCAAGATCAGAGGAAAAAGCAATGTTGCTTTCCTGTCTTCTTCCACTTCTAGCTGGTGGGTGCTCCCATCTCTTTTCTTGCTGTTGCCTCCAGGCTTCACTGACACTGGTCTCTAGCTTCATTGGCTTTCCAATGTGGGCTAAAGACCAATGACTCACAGAATCTTGAAAGTCTTCAGCACTAAATTGGAACTGCTCGGGAAGCTTTCCACATGAAACAAATTTGGGTTCCCACCCTCTCCAGTGTGCAAATGACTACTGATATATTACCCAGCTCCTAATCTGTAGGCCATTATAGTGAGCCCTCTTTTGCAATATGCAAATTGTCTAGCTATTCTGCTCCTTTAGAGAGTCCCATCTGATGAGGTAGAGTGGTGTTGGAAAGAGTTTTGTCCTATGTCTTAGCCTTTGAGTATATTTGGGAATAAAATGGCTAAGAGTTAGGCAGCTAGTTAGACGTTAGCAGTCTTGATAGTCATCAGGGTTGGACCCCCTCACTCATAACCAGCAGGAAGTGAAACTTCATGATATAATTCATGGTCAGATGGTGGCGTTTGAGATTTATCTCTAGCCTGGGTGGGCACATGATACCCTGAACAGCCTGTTGTAAAATTACTAACAAAAGTCTTTCTGGTAAAGAACAGATATACTGTTGGCCCTTCCCCTAAAAGTTATTTCAGCTGAGACTGTCAATCTCCTGGACAAGAAACAATTATTTAGACAAGCAGCACTTTTTGTAGACTAGAAACTAGACAAAGGCTACCTAAACGTGTAGATTGACACAATGGTTTCTTCAGCCATTGCCTGTTCACGACCCTTGACAGTGCTTTCCCTTCACTTTGCAAAAAACTACTTATTTTCTATACTATGCCCTCTGTGTTTTGTCTAAATTCTTTCAACAGAAGTCACAAGGACTAGGGAATGGAGGGAAAGTTGGAGTGAAATTCTTGTGACATGTTGTGCTTTGAGTTTTTCATGCTTGCCCTTAAACCTGGAGAATAATATTTACATTTTTGCTAATAAGTCATGGATTGGCATTTCTACCAGTGACACCATTACATAGAGTGCTGGGAGACCAGTCTTGGTAGTTATCAGACCATTTGAGATACAAAGTTCATGCACATATATTGGCAAGGGAAAATCACGAAGTCTGTTGAAGCATGATTAATAAAAACTTAGAGAAACTGGGGTTCAACCTGAGGATCCTAAAAACAAAACAGTCAGTCACTGGCTCTCACCTTGACCTCAGCCTGAAATGGTGATCCTGCCTCTTGGAATTTCAGAATGAGACTGTGTCTCAGAGTTGTCTCAACCCATTTTATATTCCTCTCTAGGGCTGGAATTAAAGGCATGTATCACTGGGATTAAAGGCATGCACCACTCGATTTCTATGGCAACTAGTGTGGCTACCATTATTAAAGGTGTGTGTTACCATAACCTGGTCTGTAAGGCTGGCCAGTGGCACTGTTTTACTCTCAGATCTTCAGGCAGTTTTTGTTTATTAAAATACAATTGAAATGGCACTACAGTCTGTAAGGGTGGCAGCTGGTATTTGTGACTTTGACACTCCTCTTGGAGAAAGGAGGAAAGTGGGTGCCCTGTTTGTGGTTCAGAAGCAGATGTTAGCTAAGAACCAACTGGAAAGAGTTCAAAAACAGACACCAGTGAGATGGACCTATTTCTGGGTCTGTCTCTCAGCTTTCTTCACCCAGGATGAAGGGAAAGATGTGGAATTTTCAACGGAAGTCAAACCTGAGTCACCAGAGCTGAACCACGGAGGGTTGTGGAAGTTCTTAAATACAGATCAGAGAAACCAACCCAAACATGGTGAGCTGCACAGAGGAGAACAGAGCACTTGCCTGGCCACCCATCCTCCCTTCCAAGATCCATGCTCAGACCTCATCCAAGAAATCAGTGAGCAGTACTGTTAACACAATGCTTTTTGGGCTTCTCCAGTGGAGCTGAGCTCTTTGCATCAGGGCCCCCTGTGATCTGCCTTGGAAGACACCATTCTTTCCCTTCATTCACAGGAGAGAAAACTGAGATTTCAGTGAGCGAAAATGCATCCCAAGAAGCTTTTGGATATGGAGAGAAAACTGAGGTTAGGGAAGGAAAATGATATTATCTAATTTAAACAGTTTATATGTACTATTTATAAGGATTGTACACTGCCATCCATGCTAAAATATAATATGTAGTAAAAACAAAAAATCTATATAAACAATGAGCTCAGTAATGCATTAGTGTTAGTTCATATTGGAATTTACCTTTCTAACTTAAAATAAGTTGAAATTGGGTGCAGGGTTGTTCTGTCTGAGCTGATTTTGTAAATCTAAAACTTTCCTAAAACATATTATTTAAAGAAAAACAAATAACTTAAGCATGGCTCTGAGACCATGAAGCTTCATGAAGTCTACTGGAATAGATGTATAGGCTGGTGGGAAGAGGTAGAATTGACCAGTTAGGATGTTTCCCACTAACACTGTGAGGAAGAATGATGCTGTTGAGAGAGCATTCCACAGATGTAGTAAGGTCAACAGATGAGCTGATCAGCGTTCACTGGAAACAACATTGGTTCTCTGTTTCATAGGTTGATGTGATCAAGTAAAACACAGAGAATAAGGAGAACCTCAAACAAGTATTTGAAGAACCCAACACTGTCAAAATAGAGCTATATAAGATTGCAAAAGCGGTTTAGTGTTTAACTTATAAAATGTTTAGCTATAAAAGATGAGGAGGTAGTCACTCAGAACAGTGTCCTGGAAGACAAAAGATAAGACTGCTTCAAGCTTAGGAGATGACTCGATGGGCAAAAGTTTTTGCTGTGCAAATGTAAAGACTCATATTCAGATCCCCAGCATGCACATAAAAAGCCAAGCTTAGCTCTATGTGCCTGCACCCTAAGAGCTGAGAGGAGTCAGAGGGTAAGGGGATCACTGGAGTTCATTGACTGCCAGCCTAAATGAAAAATGACAATCTCTATGTTCAGTCAAAGACTTGTCTCAAGATAATACTATGGAGAACAATAGAAGTTTGTGGTCATAATGTGTGCGCATGCACGCGCACACACACAGACAAACACACATATCACATTTTCTAAATGATTGTTTCAATGAAATGTTATTCAGTGGCAACATATCTGTCCATTCTCTTTTGTTCCTTTGTGTCACCATCTCAAATCAAAACAGAGGGCATAGTCTTTGTCCTAGCAGAATCAGTGACTGACCAGTCCAGTTACTAATTCTCTCCTGTATTCTGACTACTGGGCCAGCTAAAAGACGCTCTAACTCTTACTACCTGGATAGCTCAGTTGGTGGAGCACAGGACTCTTAATCCAAGGGTCGCTCCACATTGGGTTCCAGATATTATGATTTCTTTTTATTGTTTTATTAAAAAATAAAAGTTGGGAGTAAATACTAGTGAGTAAATATTAGGGATCTCTGGGAAAGATTCATGGAGTGATGGAGAAACAATCACCTGCCCTCTACTTCACCTCCACAACTGAAAAGGCCATGCATCCCCTCAGTCCCTGTTTATTTTTTCTCTGTATGTCTCTCTATCTCCCTCTGAATCAGTGAGAAAACTATATAGTCCACTCCAGTCAGCTAAACATTGACTCTGCCCACGCAACCGATGTTGGACTCTGTTGGTGGTCTCAGAGCAATCAACACAAGCAAATCTTTCACAACAATCCACAGGAGGATGGACTGGAAGCAATGTGATTTCAGCTAGTTCTGGTACACAGTGGAGGGAAAGTGTGGGGTTTCCAGAGTCCATGTGGCACTTACATAAGCACACCTAATTTTTGCATAGTGTATGGTCTGTTGGAATAAACTTTTAAAAGACTTTAAGAGAATGACCTCATTTCAGAAATAAATACTTCCCTTGGAAGAATGAGGAAAGATAGACTTTATCCAGCAGCACCACATCTTTTGATACAATTTCTCAAAATATTACAACTTCTCACAATAAAATCCCAACCATTATCATTTTAGATTTATGAGTCTGGAGGAAAACATTTACTTCTAAGAATGGAGCAAATCAGGGAGAGCTTTCAGACAAAGACAGTGCAAGGGTGTTAGCTTAAAACAACAACAGTCTATGGCAACAGACAAAGCAATAAAACTATTTTCAGGATGAATTCTTATATTTAATTAGCTCACATATTTTAAAAATTGTCCTTCCGTTATGGATTCAGGGAGCTTGCATTTAATGGGAGGATGATTAAAGGGATCCTGGGTAAGGGAAAAGCACAATGTAGCAAAGAAAATTGTGTGAGATAATCTATTAGCAGACATGAATATGCTCCCTGGAGCCTTCACAAAGCCCGTTTGTGTGTATAAAAGTGGGGCTGGCACACAGAGACTGATCCTGATGCCTATGTCTTTCACGGTTTTGTACACAAGACATGGTGGTGCTACATTCTGAGTCTAGTACCTGCTTCTGGCCAGAACAACTAGACAGTGATTGAACCTCAAATAAACACTTCCTTCTAGGCTGGCGATCAGAAACTTAGTCAGACCTGGCACACAAGTCGTGTGGATGATAAAATCAGTGACTTGGATTATAGTTAACTAACTAGGTCATGTGCTTATAGACTTTTAGTGGGAATTTTTATTTATGCTTTTCCCATTAGATTTCCACATTTCCACATTTGTGAGGAAGGCTTCATTTGGTAAACGTTGTCATAGGAGAGTAGCGGTACAAACAGTATGGACAATTAGTCTGTTTGTGGTCTGTTCTAGTTTCTTAATTCAAATCTTCCATTCCTAGGATTGAAATTTTCCTTTTATTGCAAATGAAGTATTCAATCACATGAAGAGGGACTTCGGTACAACAGCAAGAAGTGCATACTTGGGCATACTTGGATGTCTAACAAATGGGTTTGGAACTCAGTTTGTTCATTTAGTAAATCCAACATTTTGGACAATTAGTTTAATCTGAGGTTTTGTTCTCTACTTAGCAAAGACACTTCATGAGGCTAGAATAAAGAATTAAACATGGTGATGTACATGTTAGGCACACTGATCATCCATGAAAGTTGGGGGATTGTCCTTACTGTGAAGGCTTAAATGGGGCCTATGCATAGAATGTACCCTTGATTACTTAGCAATGGTGCTTACCAGAAGGTGGGAAAGGCAGTCCCAGTCTCAATATTTCAAATGAGTGGAGGGAGCTAAAGATCAGTGTGACTCCTGAGTATCAGAAGCACCTGGTAAATAGACTTAATAGTTATTTGTATTTTCTATGGACTTGAGGCATGAATATTCTAAATTTTCAAGTCATTAAGCTCATCAAACCTCTAAGGCTAACAAATGAGCAGGTTTGAGAAGAGAAAAACAGTATTATCTGAAGGGGTGGGGACAGTGTCAAACCAAGCCCCACTGTTATTTATAGCAGTGAATTCTATACAAAAACCTGCCCCATGGAGAATTCTACCCCAGTTACCTGAATGCTTTCTTCATTTTAATCTTGACCTCATCTTTCTGGACAAGCCACAAGTTGTGAATAATTTTCCCTGATTCTTTATATAGCTGTGGAAAAGTAAAAAATCATTTTTTTCCCTGTTGGAAGAATTGGCCTAAAGTTTCCTTTCTGCTTAGTTAGTACCAACCTGCCTACCACTGTTTTTTTTCTGATCATACATCTAAAACTCAGACAAGAACTTTTGATTTGGAAGTTGAGACTGGAGTTAAAAACTGAATTCCAGAAGAACTGGCTAATTCTAAATCTAAGAATCTGAATTATTAAAGAACCAAGTTGGAAAGCACATACAGATGGGTTTTCTTAAGCACACTTTGCATTTCAAAGACAACACTCTGGTTCCTTCTGAGCTGGCCTGTGCAGGGTATGGTAATGGCAGAGGCCTCCTAAGTGACAAAGTTTAGATTCTGTTTTCCTTCATCAATTGCATTCAAAGCACTTTGAATTCTAGATGTACCTTATGTGGCTAATGATGTTTTATTTACTCTTCAGATTGGGATTATAACGATCCCTGGAAGACAAAAAATTATTTTCTTCTGAGGAGAAAAGGAAGAAAGCATATGTGACAGCCCAGTGGTATGATACTGAATACGTATTTTAGTTCCCAGATGAAGCTTTATCTCCCCAGCATAAAATAGTTCTCCATTGTGTGAGTCTTTCCTGTACTCTGTAAGTTAGAACACTGGAGCTAGACGGATCATGTTACCCATTTGAACTGTGACTGATGTGCACAACAAAGCAAATGATACCACTCTTTTAAGAGCACAAACAACACTATACTCCCAGTTTCCGATTGTCCTAGACAGCAAATCCTTCCCATTAGCGCACTAAGCAGGTGGAACTTCCAGTTCTACAACTGGACAATATACAGAGAGTAAGAGACTCCGGAGCAGTTAGCCCTAAATGGATGTTTTATCGTACCCCTTCTCTCAAGGCTCGGGGCTCTATGTGGAAGAGAAGGTGGAAAGATTTTAAAAGCCAGAGTGGTATGCAACTTCAAGAAAACAAAGTCTTCTAATCACAGTAGAGCTGATGCACACATGAACCCAAACAGACTGCGACAAAATGCTCAACACAAACTCACGCCAGACAAAATCCCAGCACAGAGAAGTGAGAGAGGGCAAAAAAATCCCACCCCATTGCAAACAGCTGTTTGGAATTGATTGATGATGGGAGAGCAAAAATCATTTCTCTTAAATGGAATAACAGTGGGTATGTATGTCAACCACACTTCAGGCCTGGAGTGACATTTGGTATGTCAATCACACTAATCACACTTCAGAGCAGGCTTCACTCGGGTTTAGCTGGCTAACACAAACAGAAATTCATGCTGTGTGTGTGTGTGTGTCTGTGTGTGTGTGTGCTTTTTGTATTTTGCTTTTGTTTTTTTTTTTTAAGAAAGAGAATTATGTTAGATTAGGCGAATCTGGAAGGAATTATAGGACGGTAAAGAATATGATAAAAATGTATTATTTGAAATACTAAAAAAAGCATAAAATGAATTAAAAACCAAACTCTTAGTTCTGTTGTATCTAATGAAGCATTCCTCCCACCACATATTAGGGTCCATACCACTTGTTCAATGTTCTAAGACCCTCACAGGCAAACACAGATGTGGTGATTGATGTACTATATCACACACCACTGAACTTTTGTGTTTTTAATAAGTTGTACTGTTTCAGTTGCATGGTGCCTGGCACCACACTTCCTGATCATAATAGATGACAGGAATAGGGGATTAAAATCAGCAGTGCTGGGTGCTCAGATACTTCTACAGACTTAGAAGTAGCCCTGCCAAATATATCAGTTCTGTGAACCTTTGTCTGACAATTTCCAGAAAGCTGCAAATCTAATCTATTTTGTCTATTCCCCCAAACTGTAATGTTTTCTGCTTATTCATTGCCTAGAACCAACTTATTTTTAACCTTACGAAAAACAACTACAATTTGATTTGTAGTGCTGATCAGTTTTTGGTGCAGATACTCCCCACATAGCTAAGTCGGCAATGTGATACAGAACACAGGCACTGTGGCAATAAATCCTCCCACCCCAGCATAGGTCATCTCTATCACACCGCTAGTCTGTGACCTGCATACCAGATATGCATCATAAGGCCACATAGTAATCCATGACAGATCAAAGCAGAAAACTGACCTTCAGGAATTAGGAGGTACAAACTACCAGCTGGTCGCACACCACTGTAAACACTATTTTTAAATTAGTTGACATAAGATAACCATAGAGATGCTGGTTCCAGGCTATTGTTTGAAATATTTAAAATGTGAAGATGAAAACTCAGTACATTCCCCAAATTCTATCCTTCACTATTTCTTTGCTTTGCTTTTCCAAGAGTTAGATTTGTCCAGAACAATTTTCACCACTTCCTTTATTGTTACATAGCAGAATTAATTATTATTATTATTTTAGATTTTCTATAAACTTTATTCTATTTAGAATTTCATACATGTAAACTATATTTACATCATTCTTCCTCTTCCCTCTTTCTCCTCCAATATCTTTCATTTCTTCCCCTACTCTTGCTCAAATTCATGACCTCTTTTATCCGTAATTAATATCCTTACACACACACACACACACAAACATCCTAATGAGTATCTTTACGGTTATTCACATGTATGTACAGATATTTGGGCTTGACCACAAGGGATCTGATAACTTATTCAGGAACTTGTCCCTAACGAAAACTGACTCTCTCTTCCTCATCAACCATTGATTGCTTGTAGCTCTTTATCTGGGGTATATAGAGCAATTGAGATTTTCCTTTCCACATTGGCCTGTCTACTGTGTGGTTGATCATTATGTAGGTGTACTCTCTTTTTAAAATTTATCTATTTTACATTCCGGTCACAATGTCTCCTTCCACCTGTCCTCCCAATCCTCCCCTTTTCTTCCCCCAACCACTCCTCCTCCATTTCTTCTTAGGAAAGGGCAGGTCTCTTATGAGTGTCAAAAAATCATGGTATCAAGTTGCAATAAGACTAAGTACCTCCCCATATATTAAGGCTGGCTAAGGTGACCCAGTATGAGAAGAAGGGTTTCAAGAGTCAGTAAAGGAGTCTGAGACAGGCCCTGTTCCCACTGAGTAGCACAAGAGGATCAAGCTACACAACTGTCACATATAGTCAGAGGGCCTAGGTCAGTCCCATGCAGGCTTCCTAGTTGTTGGGTCAGTCTCTGTGAGCTCTTATGAGCCCAGGCTAGTTAATTCTGTTGGCTTTCTTGTCGTAAAACATCTGGCTCCTACAATCTTTTCTCCCCATCTTCTGCAGGATTCCCCAAGCTCCACCTAATAGGAATCCATATTATTGAGATTTCATGATTGCATTTTCCTTGTCATGTAATACTATCTTGCAGCAGATATGCTGACCCTCTGAATCATACCATCTTCTCTGACGTTTCCCGAGGCTTAGATGTAGGATTGCTTTGTAGACATACAAACAGAGACTGGCTACCCCATGGTCAGTTGTCCTTCATAGTTTGGTCAGTTGTCGGTATCCCTTAAGACGCTATCTGTCTGCTGCAAAAAGGAGTTTCTCAATAACGAGTGAGAAGTTCACTCTTCTTGATCTATGAGTAGAAGGACAAATATTTCAAAAACAGTTAAAAATTACATTGTTCTAGAAAAATAGCTGTAGCGGGTTATTGTCTATGACCTCTCCAGTCATGGGTAGTTGGATAGGTTTGCATTACCAGACATGAATTCCTTCCCATTGACCAAACCTTAAGTCAATTAAACACCTGTTGGTTACTTCCAAAACATAATTGTTGGTCTGGTCATTATTGTGGTTCACAGGCAATGAAACTGGGAAAGACTTTTGATTGCTTTTCTCCTTTGATAGTTTTTTAAGAACCTTCAGCTATTCTGAGCACTAGTTCTCTAGTAGAAGTTAGGATGCCTTTGGGTCAGTCTCAGCTCTATTTCTTCAGCTTCTATATCCAAAATATGTGGTGTCAGAGGCAACCAAAGACAATGGAAATTGCCTATATTGTTTTGAGAGTTAGTTAGGTTTAGGTTTAGGATTAGAGATAGACAAGGTTAGGGTTAGGGGTTAGGCTTTTGACTACAGTTAGGGGTTTAGGGTTAGAGCTCCGTGTACTGTGGCATGAGTGTGACAAGGTTAGGGTTGTGACTACGGTTAGGGGTTTATGGTTAGAGCTCCATCTACTGTGACTTGAGTGTGACAAGGTTAGGGGTAGGGTTGTGACTGTGGTTAGGGGTTTAGAGTGAGAGCTTGGTGTACTGTGACATGAGTGGGGATGACATGAGTGGGGATGACATGAGTGGGGATCAGTCTTTTTTACATGGCAGTGAAACAAGATGCATGGTTCAGATTCAGGCAGGTGTATCCTTCAAATGCCATCCTTAGTGACTTATTTCTCTTATAGGAAACCTGCTAAAATCTCCACAGCTTTGAGAATAGTGCCGTAAACCAGACCAGTATGCAAAATGTGAGTGTGCGGACACTTTATAATCAAACAACAATAACAGAATATCCATTAAAATCGCTCTATTATGTTAATTTCAGGGTTTTTGTGGACACACACAAATGGCATAAGTGCATACACACAACACAACAATTGATACCCCTTGCCACGTGTGTTCTCAAATCAAAGGGTTTATATTCAAAATATTGAGATGCTCAGAATTACCTAGTAACTAAACACCAGCTCTCCAGCCCACACTTTACCTGCCAGTTCCATAACTACCATTGTGATTCTTCATGCCAGACAGACAAGGAGAGGACTTACTTCCCAATATTTTCTTGCTGCAGTTTCTTTTCTACCATTAACTAAGAGAAATAACCCAATAGAGAGTGATCAAAATCAAACCAGCCCCCAAAGGAGAGTGGACATAAAATAAGTGAACATAAAGTTATGCAAATCTTTAGTAGTTTAAAAAAGGAAAAGGACCAAAGTGCATGGCATACACACACACACACACACACACACACACACACACACACACACCTACATGCATAGTTAGGACAAAAAGAGCAGCAGACAGGACAAAATGGATTGCTGACAAAGTGGCAGAATGCTGAGTCTCCACCACATTATTGACAATAATGTCAAATGTTGCAGTAACTCCAGAAACAGTAACATTGATTACCAGCTTCCATCACACTCACTGTTACTGAAACAACTATATCCTTTGATGTATTTATCTGCAGAATTTATACTATCCATACAACAATCACAACATGACCAGAGCAGTGTCAGTTATAAACATCTAAAATTGAAAACATCCCATGTTTCCATCAATTGATGAGTGGTTGAAACTATTGTGAAACATTCCCACAATGAGAAGCTATATGAAATACTACAATTAAAATGGGCATAAAAGAAGCACACCACTGGCATGTGTAGCATTGTGGATGAATCTTAAAAGTATTATGTTATGTCAAAAAGCCTGGCAAGAAGGTCCTGTGATGATGTGTCGTATCATTTGCATGACCTGCTGGAAAGTGCAAAGCTATGGGGACAGGACAGAGGACCTGTCAGTTGTTACAGCTGGAGTCAGGGAGGGACGTGACTTCTGAAGGACATGAGAGAAGATCTGAGGTGACAGAACTATACTATAGTAAGGTTATGGTGATGGTTGTATGGCTTTATGGTTGCACCACGGTTACATGACTTTGTATGTTAAGCAATGAGTTCTGTGGCTTCAGGCCAGTCATTTCCAAGTGAATACAGTACTATCAGCCCAAGCTATGAGAGACCTTGGACTGGAATTATCTAGGTAGGTTTCCCCAGATTAAGACACTGTAAGATCAAGTGCAAGTGTTTGAAGCTGCTAAATTTGGTGATAACTCACAATGAATCTAGAAACTAATATATACTATATCATGATACATTATATGGCAAATATATTAATGCTGTATATTATATAATATTAATCACCTAGTGTCTGTATTTTCATTAGTTATGCTATGCCCATCTAGCTATTTAATACCTGTCTTTATTCCAATGCGGTCTTCATGAGCTAAGATTCATTGAAAGGTATATCCATATTCCAGTAACCTTTTCCAAGCTGAATTCTTGCATTCTGAGTCTGAAACATGATCATTCATATTGTCTCAGTTTACTTCTCCATGATTGCCTTTTATCTGACTGACTGAAATTGTTTGCCAAAATTATTCCCTATACAATTTCAGGGAAGTTTTTTTTTTAAATGACTGATAGCATTGTCGTTAAAGGCTGTAGTTTTAAACTGGTTATAATTATTTTAGACAGCAGTGTATCCATTTAGTAGTACCTTGCAGACATTACTTCTGTGCAAGACATCAAGTATAATAGGGTGTGAGATAATGCAGTCTCCTTTCTTGAAACTTGCAGTCTTGAAAAGAAGGAATATATTCAAGGATGGATCAGACAACTTATTATAAACCTTTATAAAATGCCACAAAAAACCTTGTAGTATTTGAATGTTTCAGACTCAAAACTGTCTTGTTTCCCAAGCAGATGTTCCTATATACAGGGCATTAGTAACTGAGTACTGATTATAAAAGCACATACAGGCTCATTTAGGAGAAAAAGAAAAAGAAAATATCAAAAAGAATTTTGAGAAAGGAGTGGAAATGACCAGAGTAAACTTGTGTCCTTCTGAGTGTTGCCCAGGGGGGCTGTCCTGCCTCTTTGTGAGTGAGAGGATGGGCTGTGGCTGACTCTGCTTCTGGATCTGTGAGATTCTTCATATGCATCAGCTGCTACACCATGACCCACATCCTGCCCACACCTTGAACCATCAGAATTCAGTATGTTGATCCTTCTGTTAGTAGCCACCAGGGTCTACTAACGGAACCCTCCAGCTATTGCAAAAGGCCCTGCCTGGACTTTGAGTTGTTTATGGACTTGGTGAGCTGGTACAGTATGTTGAGAAATCAAAGGGGTGCTTGCCCTGTGACTGAACTGCTGTTGTCTAGGCAACTTTATTAAGAGCCTTCTGTTCCTAGGAAGCTGCAGCCTAAATTAACTCCTGTGCTCTTGGAATTCTGTCTTTCTGTCTTTTATAAAGTTTTGGTCTTCCTTCTTTCTTTTTTCCTTCCTTCCTTCCTTCCTTCCTTCCTTCCTTTTTTCTATCTGTCTCTGTCTCTCCCTCTTTCTTTCTTTCTTTCT
>LOJH01021867.1:327-20121 GCA_001685095.1 Ellobius talpinus
ATCCAGTTATGCCAGCACCATTTGTTGAATATGCTTTCTTTTTCCATTTTATATATTTTTTGCTTCTTTGTAAAAAATCAGGTGTTTGTAGGTGTGTGGGTTGACATATGGGTCTTCAATTCAGTTACATTGGTCCTCCTGTCTGTTCTTAAGCCAATCCCAGGCTGTTTTCAGTACTGTAGCCCTGTAGTAGAGTTTGAAGTCAGGGATTGTGATGCCTGGTCTTGCAGAGGTCTCTTACTCCGACCTGCTCCCTCAGTGGTCACTTCCTTGTATCTGCTCCTGTGGAGGTTGCTGCCTCGGGCCTGCTCTGTCAGAGGTTCCTGGATCAGGCCTTTTCAGGCACAGGTTGCTGGCTTGGGCCTGTTCCCACATATGTCCCTGGCTTGGGCCTGCTCCCGCAGAGGTCCCACAGAAGTCTCTGTCTTGGGCCTACTCCCTTGGCAGACACTCCCTCATACCTGCTCCTGTAGATGTTACTTGCCAGGGCCTGCTAGGGCCTGTTCCTGCAGAAGTTCCTGGCTTAGACCTGATCCTGCAGAGGTTTCTGGCTCCGGCCTCTCCCTTGGCAGTCACCTCCTCGTACCTGCTCTTCTGGAGCTTGCTGCCTCGGGCCTGCTCAGACCCATTGTATTTCATATTTAAGTTCTATAATTCCAAACACTTATTCTATTCTTTAAAACATTCAGATTGGTCAGGTGTAGTGGTACACACCTTTAATCCCAGCAGTGGGGGTGGGGAGAGCAAAGGCAGGTAGATCTTTGGGAGTTTAAGGCCAGCATGATTCACATAGAGAGTTCCCACATAGCCAGGGCTACATAAAGAGATCCTGTTTCAAAATATTCAGATGATCTGAAATATGAGTGAAAATATAAATTTAGTTTTCAAAATATTTAGCAAATGGGGAAAATAAAATACTTGCTATAAAAGTTATTGTTAAAATACTTCATTTGTGGGATTTAAAATATATTTTTGTTTTAAGTTGAAATATACTTAGCAGTTTTATGTCAGTCATATATACTCTGTATAATGACCAAATCATAGTTGTTGATGTGTCTGTTATATTTATCATTTCTTTGTCTTAGGAACATTCAGAATTCTCTCTCTAGTTATTTTGAGGTGGACTCTTAATCACCAATGGTTTTAGTTACTCTACTCGATATCAATCATGGGAAGTTAGGATTTCTGCGCAGCTGCATCTCCAGACTTATACCATTCCCACCCTGGTACAGGATTCATTTTTCAATGAGGTGTTGCTAGCACAGCCATTTATAGTGAAGCTGGGTTTTGTTGTGTAGTCCTGACTGGTTTCAAACTCATGGGTTTTCTCTTGTATCAGCCTCCCAGGTACTGGTATTATAGTCATTTACTACCACACCCAGTTGTATGTGATCTGGGAATTGAACCTAGGGTTTTGTTCATGCCCAGTACTCTACCAACTGAATTATATCCCTAGCCCATTTTACTGCTGATTTGATGTGCATGAATGCCAACTAAAGTATAAGATTTGTAGATGCATGGCTGGGTGGCATCCACTTCTAGTTAATGTGTGGTGTCTATTAGTTCAAGTGGTTCTTGGAAAGGCACTTTGAACAATTAGCATGGAAATTTTACCTGTATATCTTAGAGATTAAATTATGTTTTCCTGAAAATTGAGAATGGCAACTGGTACTTTTCTTGATTTAGTTGAGCTATGCTTTTGTTTAATATACTTGGTTTTGAGCTTTCAGGAATTGGAGGGCTCTAACAAGGTGCAAGGTATATGGCTTTACTGTGTCTGATCATGCACCCACAAAATAGAAAGGTTTCTGCCCTAGGGATCAACACGTTGCTTCTAACCACTGTACAGTGCAGTGGCTTAAAACTTTTTGCTTCCTTCAAACATTTTCCTTTCCAAATTGTGTTCAGTTAACTGTGACCAATTTTCCCCAGGCTCTGTCTGGCTCACTCGTTTATGTTCTTGACTCCTGCTGTTGCAATGTCTTTTTTCATTTACACAGTGATAGCTTTTCTTGTTTTTTATCTTTTGGTTTGACATCTTGTGTGTCATATTTCCTTTCTTAGACATAGGGGAGATTGGAAAAAAACTCCATGATTTGAAAGAAAACTTGCAAAAGTGATAAGCACTGTGAAAGAGACAATTTTGGTTTTAATTTTCCCTGTAGCTAGAAAGGTGAGTTCCTGATGGGAAGGCCTGCTTTCTCATTTCACACTGTCCAGTGAAGGTGGCCAGGGCAATCATTGTCAAGCAGGATGCCAATACCTCTTCTGTTTTAAGTGTAGCTGGGTCCAGTGTGATTACCAGAATTCATATAGGTTAGAGTAAAAACAAGGTATAACAGTTGTCTGTGTAGGTTAGTGGTGTGTAAATAGGGTTGGTGCCCAATATTTGAAAATTGGGAAGCTAGAGGTTTTTTATTACTTTAAGTTACTTATTATCAATCTTAGGAATATTTTTGGTCATCTTAAACACTTGACCAATGCTATTTTCTGATACTGAGGTTTTATTGGCAGTCCTTTTAAAAATGGGCTAGGATTTATGAACATCCATTTGAAATGCTGAAAATGTTCTATCCCAGAGAATTTTATCTTTTTTTTTTGGAGAGTAGCATTATTAAGAGCCGACTTTTGCTGGGCAGTGATGATGCACACATTTAATCTCAGAACTCAGGAGGCAGAGGCAGGCAGATCTCTGTGAGTTCCAGGCCAGTCTTGTCTACAGAGCAAGTTCCAGGATGGCCAGAACTACACAGAGAAATCCTGTCTTGGAAAACCAAACAAAGCCACCCCCACTCCAAAAAAGAAATGACTTTTATTTTGTGTTTTCTGATGTGTGTCAGTTCATAATCACTTGTGTGTGTGTACGCATGTATGCATATGTAAAATGTTATGTTGGGACCTGGGTGGAATATAATTTTTTATAGGCCTAAATCTGAGTATCCCTTGCATGGTTTTGGGAGAAAATCAATTTCCTCTGCTCTGTCAAGATTTTTCAGGTCAGTGCTCTTTGGAAGTCTCCCAATTCTCTTAGATTAAAATAGATTTTGTTTCTGTGCTACATACTGGTATCAGTTTGTAGGACATTGGGATCTAAAAAGTGAGAAAAGAGAAACTGATAAGGTATCCGTGCACTCATTTATTTCAGCGAAGTTTTTGACACACTTCACCTTTGAGGAGCAAAGCAATGTATGTGCTTTCAAAGACCTCATTTGGGAAAACATTATTGCCACTTGGTAGGTGAGGCTCAGCACTGAATGAGTTCCGCTTGGTGATGTGCTAACTTGCTCACCAGAACTGACCTCCTCACTAGACCTAACCTGCTCGTTGGAGGCAAATGTTGTAGGCTCTCACTAGTATGGCCTTTTGGAAGAGGACCAAATCAAACTTTTATAGTTTTAGCTCTGTAAATTCCATCTCTCAGGACCCCAGCCCCATTTGTAAGCCAACTAGCATAGCATGAACCTATTTGCAATGAAAATCAAAGGGTAGATGGTTTCGTACTTGTGAGTACCCTTGTGGATGTTTTGAAGAGGAATTTATCATAAATTATGTACTTCTTTGCTGTCCAGTTGTGCTAGTGGGTGAATGACTCTGTTGTGATTTGACTTAAAAAAAGAACCCAAGACTTTATATTTAGGGGCTATTTTGGTAAAAAACAAAAGCATTAACATTAGTGTTTATCTTTTTCTGGAGAATGTAAGGATGTCCTCCAATCCCAGTTCTAGGTATTGAACATAGGGCCTCTCCTACATGATAGCCAAGCACCTGTATCACTGAACTGTATTTCCAGTCCTTTTTTCCTGAATTAGGGTCTCATATATCCCAGGCTGATTTTTCACTGTGTAATTGGGGATGACTTTGAATCCTCTTGTGTCTACCATGCAAGTGCTGGGATTATAGGTGTGTGTCAAAATGGAAGTTTCTGTTTTGCCTGGTCCCACAGCCATTCAGTCTCAACAAAACACACAGAATCTTATATTAATTATAAACTGGTTGGCTTATTAGCTTAGGCTTATTATTAACTAGCTCTTACAACTTAAATTAACCCATTCTTGTCTGTCTTAGCCACGTGGTTTGGTACCTTTCATCAGGGAGGCATTCTCAACTTGTTTCCTCTGCATCTGGCTGGTGACTGCAGACTGAGCCTTTCCTTTTTCCAGAGTTCTCCTAGTCTGGTCACCCCGCCTATACTTCCTGCCTGGCTACTGACCAATCAGTGTTTTATTAAAGCAATACAAGTGACAAATATTTACAGGTTACAAGAGCATTATCCCACAGCACCCACCTACCCCCTTTTTGAAATGATGTTGTCTAGACTGAGCTTGAATCTTCCATATCCTTGTCTCTGACTCCCAAGTAGCTGGGATTACAGGCATGTGCCATTATGCCCAGCTCACAATGACTATTAACTTTACCTATCCTTTCCCGCCAGTTATGTGATTTTTGTCTTATATTTAGTACTCTATATGACATTATTATTTTATGCAGGCATTTTTCTTTAGCTGAGAGTTTAGCAGTTTTTTTTCTGTAAAGGCCAGATGGTAAATATTTACTCTCGGCAGGCCATATGGTCTGTCACAATTGTTCAGCTCCACTATTGTAGTGCCAAAGTGGCCATGGAAAATATGCAGATGACTTTGTATGCCAATTTTCAATGAAACTTATTTATACAAACAGACGGTAGGGCAGATTTGGCCCATAGGATAATTCCTAATTTAAAGTCATTCATACCTTTTTTCCTTTCCTTTTCTTTTTCCTTCTCCCCTCCCCTTACCTCTTCCCTTTAACCCTTTCTTTCCTTCCCCCATTCTTTTTAGGCTGGCCTTGAACTTGCTTGGCAGTGCAACCTGGCCTTGAACTCCTGTCCTCTGTGCTCTTCCTCTCAGGTGCTGGGATTACACGTGCTTACCCTAATATGCCTTTTGTCCTTTATTTAAAATATATTTATTATATAAAAAATAGAATCTTATATTTTGGTACTTACGGTTAATCCAGAATCTCACATATACTGAGATCATGCTTTACCACTGAATTGTATTTCCAGCTCTTGGAATAATTTTTCAGGCAAGGGTGTCTGTTCTCATCGTTTTTCAACATTATGTTGTGATTTCTAGCCAGTATGATAATTAGGTAAGGGAAATAGAAGGCATACAGATTAGAAGGATGAAAAATTCTCTGTATTTATAGATTATCTATGTAAAGAAACATGAAATCCGTAAAAGAATTCCTAGAACTAATAAGTGAATCCAGCAAGGTGTGAGATGCAAGATAAATGGTCAAAATGAATATATTATATACTATCTATGAACTCATAAACACTAAAGATGAAAAATATGCTACCTGGGTTGAGGGTAGAGTGCTGGGTTCAATGGTAGAGTACTAGCTTATTATGTATGATGCCCTAGGTTCCAAAAAGTACTGAAAAGTAAATCTAGCAAAGCATTTGCAGGACACCTGTGTTGAGAATCACACTGATGAAATAAATCTTAATAGATGAAAATATATAATATCGTCATAATTGGGAGACTCAGAATAATTAGAGTTTCAGTTCTCTACAGATTGAGAAATAAGTTTAAGATAATTTTATAAATATCCTAGCGGGATGATTTTAATATATATTTTTTGTTTTTATTTATTTTTTGTTTTTTGTTTTTATTGATTTATGTTTTGTATATGAGGGCTCTGCATGTATACCTGCAGGCCAGAAGAAGGCATCAGATCCTATCATAGATGGCTGTGAGCCACCATGTGGTTGCTAGGAATTGAACTCAGGACCTCTGGAAGAGCAGTCACTGCTCTTAACCATTGACCCTTCTCTCCAGGCCCTAGTACTTTCATCTTAAAGCATATATATATATATATATATATANGAGCCACCATGTGGTTGCTAGGAATTGAACTCAGGACCTCTGGAAGAGCAGTCACTGCTCTTAACCATTGACCCTTCTCTCCAGGCCCTAGTACTTTCATCTTAAAGCATATATATATATATATATATATACACACACACACATATATCACAACAACAATAAGATCTTTTTGAAATGGCAAAGGATGTGGAACACCTAACAGTATTTTACAAAAGAAGTATAAAGCAGGAGGAGTTAGTCATATGTTTTCAGAATGTACTGCATTAGTTACAGCAATCAAGACTGTGGCAATGGGTGAAAACAGATAAATGGAACAGGACAAAAAACCTGGAAATAAACCCACTTATTTTTGATTTCTTGGATTCTGGCACTGGGCTGTTATTTCACTGCCTTGTTCTTGATAGAGACGCACTCTACCATGCCCACCCCTTTATTTATTGATTTATTTTTGAAATGAATTCTCATGTTGCCAAGTATGGTCTTGAATTCCTGGGCTTAAGGTATCATTTTCTAAGCTTCGGGTAGTTGGGACTTCAGGCACACACCATATTACAAGGCTGTTTTAATTTTTTATTAACACATTTTAATTGCATGTATTAGTGGAGTTCAGGGTGAGATATATATATGTGTGTGTATGTATGTGTGTGTGTATGTATACTGTGAAGTGATCAAATCTAATCACTCCATTTCTACTACATTCCCAATATCATAAAGACCACCCCAGTTCTGTTATAGTTACTTTTTGTCACTGTAATAAAATATCATAGCCAAAACAACTTAGGGGAGGTAATGTCTTATTCCAGTTCATAATTCCAAGTAACAGCACATCATAGAGAGAAGTCAGGGAAGGAAGCAGCAGAAACCATGGAGGATTGCTGCTTATTGGCTTGTTCTCTCTCTTCTTTTCCTTCTTCCCTCCCTCCTTTTCTCCTCCCTTCTCCCTACCTCCCTCCCTGCCTCCTTCTCTCCTTTTCTTTCTCTTTCTCTACAGGACAATGTTTCTCTGTGTAACAGCCGTTGCTGTTTTGGAAATCACTCTGTTGACCAGGCTGGCCTTGAAGCCAGAGTTTTACCTGTGTCTGTCTCCCTAATGCTGGGATTAAAAGTGTGTGCCACCATGCTTGACTTCTGGCTCACTCTTATACAGTACAGACCCACCTGCATAGGGATAGTGCTATCACCAATTAAGACAATATCTCAAGGACATGGCTGTGGAACAGTCTGATCTAGCCATTTCGGACGATTTGCTCATTTTAAATTAGATTATTTTGTTGTTAGTTCTTTGAATTATTTATATATTCTAGAGTTTGTGCTTTTCTTAAGACAGGATCTCAAAATGTAGCCAAGATTGACTTGGAATTTACTGTGTATCTCAGGCTAGTCTCAAAACTCATGATCCTGAGTGCTGAGATTGTTGGTATGAGCCACTGTGCCCAGATTATGCTCTGGATATTAACTTGGTACCAGATGAATAGTTGACAAATAGTTTCTCTGATTCTGTAGATTGCTGCTTTGCTATTTTGATTGTTTTCTGTGCTATTCACAACCTTTTAAGGATTTTGGACAAAATTTGAAAAGCAATTTTAAATAGGGAAGAGGAGAGATAGCCTTTTCAACAATTGGTCCTCATCAGTTGAGCATCAACAGTAAAACCAAACCCAAAAACTTCATGTTTTACAGCAAAACAATGAACAAACAAACCCTCCAGCCCCCCCAATCAAAAACCAACCAACTAAAAACAGGTCACAAACATTAATGTAAAACTTAAATAGAGTGGGATAGAGATGTGGCTCAATCCCAGAACAGGAAGGAAAAAAAGAAAATCCTCAGGACCTCAGACTAGGCATCTCTTAGATCTGATGTTAAAGTTAGAATTCTGTAAGAGAGGAATTAAGTTTCAAACTAAAAAAACAAAACAAAAACAAAAAGTCCACTTTTGTTGAGAAAGACCTCCTCAGAAGATGAAAGACAAGCAAAGAATGGAAGAAGATATTTGCAAGCCACATATCTAGAGTATAAAAGAACTTTAAAAATTCAACAGTGAAAACTGGTGCAGTTCATTTAGGGAATAGGCTAGAGTCATGAAGTGATATTGCCCCAAGGACAATATACAGAAGGAGAAGCACATGGGAGGATGCTCGACATACTAGCATATTCTGACGCATACCAATCAGAATGGCTAAAATGAAAACTTGGGATATTATAAAATGCTGATATATATATATATATCCCCCAAAAATAGCTCAACAGTTTCTATAAACTATAAACATGCTTCTAGCATATGATCCAATAGTTGCACTTCTGGAATTTTATCTCAGAGAAAGGAATATTTGTGTTTATACAGAAACCAGTACACAAAAGTTCATAGAATCTTTATCTATAATAATGTGTAATTTTGGGCTAGAGAAATAGCTCAGTAGTTAAGAGTACTTGCTGCTGTTGCACAGGATCCAGGTTCAATTCCCAGCCACATTGTGATTCACGACTTATAGCAGGCTTTGTTTGGACCACTTACAGCTCCCAAATCATGACATGGAGATTTATTATTAGTTATGAATGCTCATCATTAGCTTATGTTCATTTCTAGATTCCCCCTTTAATTTAAATTAGCCTGTTTCTCTTTATCTATGTTTTACCTTAGGGCTTTTTTTTTAACATTACTTTCATTCTGTATGTCCTCCTCCTAGTCTGGCTGGCTGACAGCTGCCTGGATGGCTGCCCTGGGCATCTCCCTTTCTTTTTCCTTCATTATCTCTTCTCTTTCTCTTCCCAAGCCTAGATTCCTCCTCCTACTTATTCTCTCTGCCCACCAGACCCACCTATCCCTCTACTGCCTAGCTATTGGCTCTTCAGCTTTTTATTAGACCAATCAGGTGCATTAGGCAGGCAAGGTAAAAAATGCAGCACATCTTTACATAGTTAAACAAATGCAGCATAAATAAATGCAACACATCTCTGCATAATTAAAGTAATATTCCACAATATAAAAAATGTAACACATCTTTACATAGTTAAAGTAATATTCCACACTAACAACTGCCTTTAACTCTAGATCAAGGGGATACCATGCCCTTTTCTGCTCCTTGGGTTCAAGACATGCAGATACAGCACCCATATACATAAAATTAAGAAAAAGTTCATAACTGGAAACACAGATATTCTTTAATGGGTGAATGGATGAACTGGACCCTATGTAGCAGGGAATACACAATAATAAAAATAGAATTAACTATTAATACACGCAGCAATCAGGATAGATCTCCAGAGAATTATTCTAAGGAAAGCTGATCTTGAATGGTTATGTTCTGTATGATTTTATTAAACATTTATTTATTTACTTATTTATGTGTATGTGAATGAGCCTGCATGAATATATGTTTGCCATATATGTGTAAGAACTCAGGGATGTCAGAAGAGGATGTTGGATCTCCTGGGACTTAAGTTACAGGTAATTGTGTGCTGCCATATGGGTACCAGGAACGGAAACTGAGTCCTCTGAGAATAATAAGCTCTCTGAACCACTGAGCCATCTCACCATATAGCCCTGACTGGCTTGGAGCTCAGTATGTATCAGGCTGGTCTTGAATTCACAAAGGTCCACCTACCTCTGCCTCTTGAGTACTAGGATTAAAGGCGTGCTGCCACACCTGGCTTATTTAATATTTTGTTTTTATTTATTTTTGTTTATAAAAGAAAGCATGTCATTGGGAACCTGCTTACAGTTTCAGAAGGTGAGTCCATGACCATCATAGCAGTGAGCATGGCTGCAGCCAGCAAGCAGGCATGACGCTGGAACAGTACCTAAGAGGTTACATACTGGTCTGCAACTGGCCTGCAACTGATCTGCAACTTGGAGGCAGAGAGAGATAGAGCCTGACATGGGCTTTTGAAACTTCAAAGTCCATCCCCAGTTATAACTGTTTCCCAAACAGTCTCACCAACTAGGAACCAAGCATTCAAATATATGAGCCTATGGGGGCCGTTCTTCAAACCACCACACTCCATCCCCTGGACCCCATTGGCTTGTAGCCATATCATAATGCAAAAGTCATTCAGCCCAGCTTCAAAAATCCTCATAGTCTTTTACAGTCTCAAGATCATTTAAAAGTCCATAATCCAAACTGTCTCCAGAGATTCATGCAGTCTTGTAAGTGTAACCCCAGGGTGTGATCTGTGCAGTTCAGCAATGGCTGTGTCACACTGGAAAATCCAAGCATCTAGTAGTTGTTTAGTCCAGGAGGCTGGCTATCTCTTGGCAGTCCCAATCTGGTGCTGAAGGCCTTCAGGATTCCTTGAGGGCTCCTGGTCCTCGGTCTACATTGGAATCTCGAAGAGGTAGATTCTAATATCAGTGAAGAATTGAAGCAGCACCAGGATAGATGGACTTGCTAGTGAAATTGACAGCAAGCAGGCAACAAGCGAAGTTTCCTTCTTCCATGTCCTTTTGTTTTCTATTTAATGTTTTAAAAATTACAGGCATGGTAGACATATTAGTGTTGCCAGGGACTGAGGGGCCAAAGGCAGAAGAGAATGAGTAGCTAAAGGTGGTCATCCTGAAGCACCCTTGTGATGGGAATATTCTGTTCATGAGTACACCAGTGTCAGTACTGTGGCTGTGATACTGTACAGTAGCATTGCAAATTATCATTCAGAGAAAAGGGAGAAAGAATACAAAGGCTTTCTGGACCATCTATTATAACTATATGTGAACATATATTTCACAATGAAAAAATTAACTAAGGAAGCATGTACAGAAACAAAAGATCCTTGGATCTGAAAGGATTAGAGTATGAGAGGTACAGACACTAAGGGGTATCAGTTTCATATCTGGTTATTTTCCAAAGCTCTGACTCGGTGTTTTTATGATACGGAGCCATGTGGGCTCATGTGATTCCATGTGCATGGGTTACTTCCTCAAACACTGCAGATTTGAGGTACTCTTCCCAGTGTGTTCCATTGTCTCTTGATTCTTGATTTTTGTTAGACATAAAACAGATTTCTTCATTTCAGTTCCAGGATCTTTCCTAAGTATAGAAAACTGTCATGTCACAATTAACTGTCATGCTTTCACTTTTGCAGTAAGTTTTCATCAAAGGATCAGAGTTATTTTTCCAGGGGTGACTTTCCTTGTATGATAGAGATTTCTAATTGTCCCTCAACTTTTATTCCCTTCCCTTTTAAGCAGAAATTCTCATTTTGAGTTTGGCCTATGGCTACCCATAGTAAAGGTTGTGCTGACCAGATTTTATTGTACTATGTGTGAGTCTGTGACCAAGTGAAGGTGTTCTATTTTGATTGAGCTACAAAATAAATGGAGCTATCAATTTACTTAAAAAACAACAATGGTGAATAGGTCAAATAAAATGCTTTCTATAAATACACTGTGTTCTGTACTGAATTGTGTCTCCTAAAAGATATGCTTATATCTTAACTCCAGCACCTAAGAATTCAGTCATCTTTGGAAATAGGGTCTTTGAAGAAGTAATCTAATTAATATCTGCTCATATTGAAGTAGGACAAATATAATCCATTGTGAGTAGTCTATGACACTCACACAAAGACAGATTTAGGGAGCATACATGTGACATAACTCTAACATAAGTGATGTATCTAAGCCTTAATCTGTGGGTCATGACTCCTTCAGGTGATTGAATAATCCTTTCACAGGGATCGCCTAAGACCACCTGTGTATCAGATATTTACATTATGATTCATAACAGTAACAAATTAAAGTTATGAAGTAGCAATGAAAATAATTTTATGGTTGGGGTCACCTAAACATGAGGAACTGTATTAAAGGGTCACAGCATTAGGAAGGTTGAAAACCACTGGGCTAAGCACCAAGGAATATCTGGGGCTAGAGAAACTAGCAGGAGGCATGGAAGAGATGCTCCATTAGAGCCCTTTGGAGGGAGGAATCCTGTTTGCTGATACCTCAGTGTTTGGCTCCAGCCTCCAGAACTGTAAGACAATAAATATGGGTCTTTTATTTTAAGCCATGTAGTGTGCATGATTATAACAGACCTATGAAAGTAGTACACTGTTTTCACAGCTCTTTCAGGTACTTTGTTCTTAAATGTGTATTATTAGGTGATTAGATCATGAGGATCAAGCTATCATGAATGGGTTTAGTATCCCTATTAATGAGATTGAAGGAAGCTGATTTGCCCTTTCTACTGTGCCAGAAAACAGCAAGGAAGCATCATTTAATGAGGGGAGTAGTGAAGGAGGTTTAGGAGGAGAGATACTGCTGCCCCTCACATCCCTTACCAAATAATCTGAATCTGCTAGCATCTTGTTCTTACTTAGATTCCAGACCTTGGGGAAATAATTTTCTAACCTTAATGCATTACCCAGTCCAAGGTAGCTCATTGTTAATGCCCAAATGGATTAAGTCAGGGTGTATTTAAAAATGGGCCAGCCACGCAAGGATTTCTTAATTTGAGTCCTGAGACATTTGGACTGCCTGTACCTTGCGTTTCTTAGAAAAATCTCACTGTACCAAACATGGAAATTGTTCATTGCTCTAAAGCCTTCTCTTCCAGCTTCTGTATGCTTTTACCACTGATTTGATGTGCTTGAATGCCAGGCAAAGTGTAAAGTAAATGGTAGATGCAAGGCCTGGGTGGTTTCCATGGAGACCTCCCTTCCTTTGTTCAGCAGTTGTCAGGGAAACATTTAGCTTCAATTTCTGGGGTCTATCTATTTCCGCAGCTCTTGGAAGGGGTTTTGGTTAAATCTCCTCAACAACCTAATGAATTTGGAGCAGAATTTGTTTAGTTCCTTTAGAATTATATTACATTTTTCTGAAACTCATGGATGTCAACTAATTTTCTGTTTGAAGTGGTCATACTGCTTATTTATGCATATGCAATAAATGTGTTTTTTTAGCTTTGGGGGAGAAAAGTGAGGTTCGTAGACAGAGAAGCTAACTCCAGAAAATTGATGTCAAATGCCACCTGGTTCTAGTCCATGTGGGTTGTTTTTGAGACAGGGTCTCACACTAACCTTGGGTGGCTTTGAACCTTATGTACATAGCCAGGCTGGCTTCAAACTTACAGTAATCCTCCTGTCCCAGCCTTCAAAGTTCTCAGATTTACATGTACTAGTCATAGTGCACACCTAGTCCATGTGCTTTAACCTTCCCTATGGTATGAGAGACCTGCAAAAACTCTTTATGGCTGCTAAAAACTGGCTGGCCCAGTATGTGTGTTTATTCTTCTTAGTTAGCTCTTGAATCAGTAACTGGAGCTGGTAGTGGTGAGTAGAAATGCTGGTGACAGCACAGATCCTAGGTATGAACAACTCAAATAAATGAAAATTTCTAGAGGGCTATGTCCATTGTGCTAACTTCCCCATTGTCTTGTTTACAAATCAGTCAGGTGAGGTAGATCATCACAAAATGTCTTCGGATGCTGTTACTCTCCCCTTCCAGAGGTAGGGCCCATTTCCTCATCCTCAGCATCTTGACTGGCCTTGTAACTTGGGTTGACCAGACTACAGTAAAAGTGGCTTAGTGCAGGTTTTGAGCCCAGGCAGGAAGAATCACTTCAGTCTCTTTCTGCTTTGGAAACTCTGCCACTGTGTGGAAAAACCACAGGTGTAGGCTGCAGGAAGGGAGTCCATGTGAAGGAAAATAGTGGTACCAAGCCAACCCAATAGCATAAACGCAAATGCCTAAGTGAGCCCACCTGAGATCAGTGGCATTTGGCCCAGATCAGTATACTTGCCCAGCTGAACTCAGCCCAAATTACTGAGCCCCAGAATTTTAAACTGAAGTATTGTTTTAAGGTACTTAACTTTGAGGGTGATTTGCTTTCCAGTGGCTGATAATTGATACAGCCAGATTTGGAAGCTTTTGAATGATCGAGGCTCACCTATAACATATCATCTGTCACTCCCAACATTCTTACAGCATCTGGAAATATTTGTTTCTAATTGAAGGAGAAACGTGCTATTGGCAGGATTTTCAGTAGTTCCCCTCTTTCTAGGAAAGCTTCAGGGAGATTTGAAAGATGCACAGGCAGAGGGCAATAGGTCCAGAACTACAGCCTACTCACACCATAGAATTGGCTTAGTGAGGTTGCTGGTACTCTAGATACTGAAGATTGGATGTCCCAACTACAACGCAAACATTGCCTTTATTACACAAATGTTGGACTGTTCTTGGGTCTGGGTGTCGCAGTTATCCACTCTCATACTTTGCATCAAAGATTCAAATGCCCATATTTATTCAAATTCTATCAAGTTGACAGTCAAGAGTGGTCACCACAGTGGCAGAGTACTTCCCCAGTAGGCATAAGGCTCTAGGTTCTGTCCTCCCAGCACCACAAAACAAATAGAAAATAAAAACAAATGTCACATGAACCAAATTCATTGTACAGCTAGTCAACCTATAGGCTCCAAAGCAGAGGGCCGTGGATTCTATTTCCCAGCACCGCACTGAAAAGAAAGCATCTGACATTTTTAGCTTATTTAGTTGAAAGCAGATGAACAACTTCATGAATATTGAGAGGATTCTAATGCTGGGAAGCCAAAAGAAAAACAGCAAATGTTCATTAGTTTTATCCTGTGTGCTGGTCAGCCTAGTTGCCTACCACACAGGAGGAAGCCAGATTTGTGGTTTGTTTCCATATTCTGTCGAGAGGAAACACTTCTGAGAGTGTACCCCGGTCTTTGTTTCCCTTCATAATTGTGTGCTGGTGGACATGTGAAGCTACCAGGACATAACTTGCATATATATATCTCTGATTGCTGAGGTATGAATACTACCTCTTTCAGTTGCTGGGCCCAAAGATACTCCATTCATTCCATAGTGTCCCACCAATGGGAATTGAATGAATGATATTTTTAGTGAGCCTATAGTTGTACAATGAATTTGGTTCATGTGACACTTTTTTTATTTTCTGTTTGTTTTGTGGTGCTGGGAGGATGGAACCTAGAGCCTTATACCTACTAGGGAAGTACTCTGCCACTGTGGTGGTCAATCTTGACTGTCAACTTGATAGAATTTAGAATCACCCAGGCAATTCCTGCATTTGTATCACTCTGCTTCTTGACTGTGGATCCAGTGTGTGACCAGTTGCCTCACACTCCTATAGAAATTGACTCCCTGCCATGATGAATTACACCCTCAAATTCAAGCTCCAATAAACCCTTCCTCAAAGTTCCTTAGCCAGAGTATTTTCTCATAGCAATGAGACAAATAATATATGACTTTAATGGCCACATTACACTGACTAATCTCCCAGTCAACAAAGAAGTCAATTCCATAACCAAATATTCTGTGTCACAACTATTTCAATACTTTGGCACTTGTCTTTGTTCCCCTTTGTCTTGTCTGTCTTGTGCCTCACCCTTAGCTGACACTTCTCTGGGGACCAACTCCTTAAGATTAGATCTTATGCCACTGAGCTGTACAAATTCATGTGTCTGTGTCATGGTGACATAGAGGACTGGATTATGCTGCTGTCACAGAGAGACCCTACTGTTGGGGGAGAATGATCCTGAATATGGAAGAAGGGTCCTTATCCAGATTTAGTGCCCTGGAGTAGGTAACTTTGGATGCCATTGGGCTCTACAAGGGGGAGGTTGCCAGGATGTCAGGAAGTTGAGAGGTGTGTTTGTTATTTTAACTACTGGATCAGGTCTTCATTGGGAACTTGACAAAAGACCCTAATAGTCAAAGTTGAATTGCTTTAGTTCATCCACGGTGGGTGTTTCTGGAATAGGTTAGCTCCATTCTAGAAGCCTCCAATCTATTTGGATGTTGAATCAAGAGTAGAACTCCAGTGTGACCTAGACTGAACTTTCATTTATTCGTTCCCTCAGAATGCAAAAGACTGTTGCATAATATTAGCAATTCACTTATTTGAAATTCTCTGCTTTACCCTATTATTATAAGGTATTAGTTTCTTTAAAAAACATGTGTACTTAAAATATTCTGCACCAATATAGAACATATTGAAATCAACTCAGGAAATTTCTAAATAACCTGAAACTATAATTTTACCTTTTTTTTTTTCAAGACAGAGTTTCTCTGTGTAACAGCCCTGGCTGTCCTAGAACTCATTATGTAGACCAGGCTGGCCTTGAACTCACAGAACTCCACCTGTCTCTGCCTCTAGTGCTGGAAATTTAGGGCATGTGCCACCATGCCTGGCCCCCCCTTTTTTATCTTTTGAGAAAGAGTCTTATTCTGCAGCTCAGGCTAGCCTGGAATTTACTATGTAGCCCAAGCTGGCCTCCAATTTATGGTGATCCTCCTATCCTAGCTTCCTGAGTGCTGTGATTAAAGGCATGCACCATAGGCCTGGCTTTTGCTTTCAAAAAGCACTAAAATGTCAGAAAGCGAACTATCAGCAAAGCTAATCCTTTGGCTTGTGAGTTAAATCTGAGCTGCCAGAAGCAGTAGAAGCTTTATATAATTCTGGCAGTTCATTTGTGCTCACCTGAGATTTCTCTGCTTCTAGCTGCACAGAACTTCTGTGATATGCAAAGCCCTGAAACGTGGGCCAAGAATCCTGAAAGTAATTTTCTCTTATAATCTGTGCTATAATTGCATTTTAATTTAGTTCTAGTGTCAAGACTGCTTGTGTGTCTGTGTCGTGGTTCCTTCATTTCATTAGTTTCTGCTATTTAGGCCAGTGCCTGGCACAGCCTGTCCTTAGTAAATTTTATTTATTACTGTGGAGCCTGGTAGTCTTCTAAATTGATGGAGAGGACCCTTTGTGACTTGGCAGTTTACTGCATGGCCCACCTCCATCTCTGCTGACCTTTGTGTTGTTGGATCCGTATTTCTTTCCAGGCATGTGCTAGCTCTGAGGAACCCTTGAACCAGTGAAGATGAATACCCACATGATTGCAGCCATCTGGGCAGATGGGAAAGCCATGACATTGGCTTGTCAAAGAAGGCCTAGTTGGAAAAAGTCATGAGAGATCAGCATCATTAATGAAATCATTACAGCAGTCCCCATTCTCCTCAAATTTAGTTGCATAATGAAAAAAATTCCTATAGAGCCAAGCATGGTAGCTCACATTTGCAGTTCCAGAAAACCGAGAGGGAGGTAAAAGTAGGCGTGTGAGAAATTCAAGCCTAGCCTTGGCTACATGAGACCATGTTAGTATCTCAAAGCCAGGGTAAGTGCCTGATGTCCACCATAGCTGTCTTCACTTTGATAGCTTCCTTTCTTTGTATCCCAGGGACCTTTGCTGGCCATGCTTAGCTTTGTAGTCCGTGAGCCATGCAGGTTCTCTTCATTCTTCCAAAGCTCCCTAGCTAGTACCTACCTCCCTGAAGTAGCTACGGAGTGTCTCTCAAGTATTTTGGGAATGTGGGAGGTAATCACTGCAGTGAGAGCTACAGGCAAGGGGACCTGTCTTCTTACTTTCAAGAACTCCTAATATTAGTCAGCCTGCTGGCGGATGCAGTTTAGAGTTCTTAGGCTCTACCAAAGCAAATAACAGATACTTGGCTCCAGAGCTTGATCCACCTGCTGACCTCCGACTCATGAATATCGAACTTCAGTATTATTCTCGGTTGATGGAATCTGCTCTTGGCTACTGAAGGCAAGAGTTGTGCACTTCACTGCTGAACTGAACCTCATGCAGCCTGGACTTTTCTGCTTGTTAACATATGGCCCTCTAATGCTCTGTAACCACCTGTGGGCTCTATCTCTCACCCAAGGGCTGTGATAGGTTAAATTTGGGTGGTCTGACTTGTTATTTTCATTTTTTTACATCTCTTCAGGGTAGCTCAATTTTAAACAAAAGATTCTCTCTCAAGACGGCACCTGGCTGCATTACTCTCCAAATCAGAGTACAACATAGGGTAAAGTACAAATCATATAGAGTACAAAATAGGATTCCTCTCTATTACTGACCCATCTGCTGGAAAACCCACAGCTAGACTTGAGGCATGTCGCTTGTCTTATGGGTAGGACCGCCAGTTTCCTTTCACCAAAGAAAAAAAAAATCACCTCCACCTGGCTTACGTGTGGATGAGGCTTCTGCTTCTCATTCCCCCCACTTGGGAGCCATTTGATTGGAACTATGTTCTACTTGGATTTTGGGGAGTTATGTTATTTGTAATTTTTACCTTTCCCATGCAGGTAAGAATGACCTTGAACTCATGGCCCTCCTGTCTCTACCTCCTGAGTGCTGGGATTATAGGTATGTACACCTCTTGGCTTGCCTATCGCTCTTATAGTTTTAAGTTGTTCTGTCACTGCTTTTGTGAATTTCTGCAGCTCCTCTTTTTAAATTTTCTTTTTAAAATTGAGTTTATATTTTCTTTCTAATTTATGATCAGGCAGGATCCCAGGTCCTTTAGATGTTAGAAGATTTGTTTGTAAATCAATTCAAAATTTGTTAAAGACCTTAATGTGTAACACCTGAAACTCTGGCTGGGCTTGGTGGCACACACCTTTAATCCCAGCTCTCAGGAGGCAGAGGCAGGCAGATCTCTGTGAGTTCGATGCCAGCCTGCTGTATATAATGAGTTGCAGGACAGCCAGTGCTACATAGAGAGACCCTGTATTAACAAACAAACAAACAAACAACCCCCCCCACATACCCCAAAGTACTAACCATCCAACCAAGCAAGAAAACAAATAAACAACCCTGAAACTCTGAAACCGCTGGAAGCAAACATTTCAAGGTAGAGGCAGATGCATGGGTTTTCTCAAAAGCACTTCACTAGCTCAGGGCGTAAGAGCAAGAGTTGACCAAGGGATTGCATGAATTTAAAAAGCTTCTGCAAAGCAAAAGAAATAATCAGCAGAATGAAGAGACAGCCTGCAGAATGGAAGACAGTCTTTTCCAACTGTACATCTGACAATTTCTAGAATCTATAAACACCAAACTACCCAAATCATTGAATCAGTAAATGGGCAAATGAATAGGCAGTTATCAAAGGAAGAAATACAAGTGGATAATGAATATTGAAAAACTATTCAAATTAAAACATTGAGATTCTATCTCACTGCAGTCCAAGTAGGTAATCAAGAAAGCAAATGATAATAAATGCTGGAAAGGGTGTGGTAAAGAGGAATTCTTATTTACTACTGAAGGGAGTGTAAACTGGTGATGCCACCACTGTGGAAGTCAGTGTGGAGGTTCCTTCCAAAGATAAACATGCTTTCTGATCTGCCATCTTTAGTGGATTTTTGTAGGACCCTCATGGGAAAGAGGTTGGACCCTTGAGCACTATAGAAAATGTAAAGACCAAGATCAAGGATGAGGAAGGCATTCCTCCTGATCGGCTAAGGCTGCTCTTTGTTGGTTGAGCAGCTGGAAGATGTTGCACTTTGTCAGACTACAGCACTCAAAAAGGCTCCGCCCTTCATCCTGTATTATGGTGGTGCTAAGGAGAGGAAGGAGTCTCACACCACTCCTAAGAAGAATGAGCAGAAGACAAAATTTAAGTTGGCTGTGCTGAAATACTATGAAAATGGCAAAATTAGTTGCTTTTGTCGAGTGTCCCTCTGCTGAATGTGGTGCTGGGGTTTTCATAGCTGGCCACTTTAACAGACATTACTGTGGCAAGTTTTGTTCGACTTACTGCTTCAACAAACTGGAAGACAAGTAATTGCGTATGAGTTGATAAAAAAGACAGGAACTGAAAAAATAGCTAAAAATAGGGGTTCAAGATGGCTCATTGGGTAAAAGTACCTCCTGCTAACCCTAATAGCCTGAGGTCCATCCTCTAGATCCACAGGGTAGAAGGAGAGAACTGACTCCTCTGAGCTCCACATGTATATTGTAGCACATGAGTGCACACACATATTGAAACATATTAAAAATGAAAAAAAGATAAAAGGATGACCTATTTTTTGTGTCCGCCTTTTTATTTTTTTCAGTATCTTTTTTGTATTATTAAAAATTTCCACCTCCTCCCCTCCTCCCATTTTTCTCCCCCTCCCCC
>LOJH01021868.1:0-20121 GCA_001685095.1 Ellobius talpinus
GAAGGAAGGAAGGAAGGAAGGAAGGAAGGAAGGAAGGAAGGAAGGAAAATAGTCAAGCTCACCCTCTTTTTATTCTTTGGTTCATGTGACAATTTTAAGTGTAATGTAAATGTATAAGAAATTTGCAAGCTATAGAAACACTAAAGCGTCCTTATCCTGGTGTGTATTAAGGTGGAGGACCCTTATATTTTGACTAACATTTTAGTATTTGAATTATGAAAAACCATGTAACACAGACTAATGGATTTGGGGCCGTGGGAATGATATCCTGTGACTCTTTTTTCTGCCTATCATCAATTTGCTTTTGACTCACGTTCCTCCTGTTGTCGCTGCGAGCTTACTCGTTGTTTTTTCTTTCCTTTTCTTCATGCTGTCGTTTAGAGCCCTACAGAGAGACAAGTACGGGAGTAAAGCTAAACATTGCATATCAAATGTAATTTTTTTTCAGTTCACTTTTATTGCATCACATATAGACGATGTAGCTATTAAAAACAGTTCATCTCACAATTTTCAAAACGAAAGAGCCTATAAATCGACTTCTATAAATATCCGCTAATAGAGATTAGACGCTTTGTTGTCTGATTCTTTTATTCTGTCACATAATCAACGTAATTGTTAAGTCTCATGTAGTGTCTGTGTGAGTTAAATTGTTTTTAAATTAAGCATTTTTTTTGCAAAGTAACCCATAAACTTTTAATTTTAATTAGTGCATTCCATCATTAAAAATGTGTCCCATTGCAACCTGCCCACCTTATTTTCTATGGCTGTTTTAAGTCCAACACCAAATGCATTGACAACAAAAATAAAAAATAGTGTGTTTCAATGCATCAGCACCATTACTCATAACCATTACGCACATCATCCCAGCCTCTCCCACAGCAATCACCTGTCATATGCAGCACTTTAAAAAAGCATTTACTTTTTTTCTTAACATTGTGAATTTGTGTACCAGATATTTTATGACATGAAAATAAATCGCTTCAGCCTATGTCTGTGGTGACTGCTTATCAATGGATTTCACGAGTTGCTATTTTTGAAATCTGTTTTACTTGAATGTAAAGCATGTGAAAAGTCCATATAAAATTGGCATCTATGTGACATGTTGTTGCAACGGTCATCAAACTGGGTTTTCATAAACATACAAGTGCATCACAGATATAGAATGGGTGCTATATTTTCACAATTTAGAAGTGTATTGTGAGGTTTAAGAGAATTTTTCAAGTAAATTTTTTGGAAGTACCATTCCTTATTTATCAGCACTGGCTAAATGTGTAGGTGGTTTTTTTGTTTTTTTTTCCTTTGTGGATGTGCTCAAAGTGATTTATGAAACTATTATAGATTCTTGAACTTCTGCTTATTCAAGGGAATTCTAAAACCTTGAAGAAGTTTGTGGTTAAATTTATTTCTCTGCAGCTGTTTCTTGCCAGAATAAAATGTTTATCTTCTTTCTAAGTAAATTTTAATACCTCCCAAGTCATCAGTCACTATAAGATGGTAATTTTTAATAATAATGTCCTGCTTTTAGGAATAAAACCCTGTGTTTTTACACTTTCTTTTATAGTATTTTCAGTGACCCTGAATAATAACTTATGGGTTAATATATATTAATAACTAAAGTGATTACAGTAGAAAAATACAAACACTTTTGAAAGTATATATAAATTATTTCGATATGCCCCTTATTTGACTGGGCATTATTTCATGACTTGAAAATTTAATCTAATCCTTTTGTGGTTTTGTATGCAACAATTATTTTAATCTTCCTAAATTATATGTCAAACTACCAAAAGCTGCTTTTCTTACTTTTGAGTTACATATTCAAAGTGCCACACATGAATTATGTTATAGCTATTTCAGAGATATGTAAACTTAGATGATGATTTAACTGACTTTGATGTGTATAAATTGAAAGCAACAAATGCCTATATAAAAACTTATTTTAATTTGCCAGTTACAGCTAAATGCACTTCATGTATCAAATTCTGTTTGTGTGAAATTGGAAATTAATAACATAGTTTTCTTTAAAAATTATTTCAAGTAGTTCTTTTCTACTTAAAACATTTCTGTTAGTTTTTTCAATTTTATATATATATACATGCTGACATGTACAGATTTAATATGCTTTTTGTTTCTTTCCATTTTATATTTAAGATGCTAGCAATTTATACATATTTTAGATTCCATGAATGTTTCTACTTTTGTGTTTGTGTGTGTATGTGTGTGTGTGTTCAATGGCTCATTGGATATAAATGTCATAGTGTCTTGTAATCTTTTTCAGAGGGGCTTCTGAACAATGCCAGGGATACAAGTGTCATGGATACTCTACCACTGAATGGTAACCATGGCAACAGTTACAGCATTGCTGGCGGTGAATACCTGAGCAACTGTGTGCAAATTATAGACCGTGGCTATAACCACGAGACCGCCCTAGAGAAAAAGATCCTAAAGGAACTCACTTCCAACTATATCCCTTCGTACCTGAACAACCACGAGCGCTCCAGTGAACAGAACCGGAATATGATGAACAAATTGGTAAACAATTTAGGCAGTGGGAGGGAAGATGACGCCATAGTCCTGGATGATGCAGCGTCCTTTAACCATGAGGAGAGTCTGGGCCTAGAACTCATTCACGAGGAATCTGATGCTCCCTTGCTGCCCCCGAGGGTTTACTCCACCGAGAACCACCAGCCACACCATTACAGCAGGAGACGGCTCCCCCAGGACCACAGTGAAAGCTTCTTCCCTCTGCTAACTGACGAGCACACAGAAGATCTGCAGTCACCGCACAGGGACTCTCTGTACACCAGCATGCCGGCCCTGGCCGGCGTGCCCGCTGCAGACAGCGTGACCACCAGCACCCAGACCGAAGCCGCAGCGGCCAAGGGTGGTGACGCCGAAGATGTTTACTACAAAAGCATGCCAAACCTGGGCTCCAGAAACCACGTGCACCCGCTGCACGCCTACTACCAGCTGGGGCGTGGCAGCAGCGATGGATTCATAGTTCCTCCCAACAAAGACGGGGCCTCTCCGGAGGGAACTTCCAAAGGACCCGCGCACTTGGTCACTAGTCTATAGAAGATGACACGGAGATGGCAGCCAACAGGACTGCAAACACCCAGTGGACCATTCTGAGTTGACATAAGCAGTGGTCATCCTGTGTACTCCGACACCTGATGCTGTTCTCAAAAGAGAGACTCTCTGACATTTTTTTTAACTTGAATTTTCAGTCGGCCCAGGGGAGAAAGCTAACTGCTGAGACCCTCCTGTGCCCCGTTCTTCCCCATCCTTTCCCCTCAGATGGAGACTTCATTATGTTAATGAACGAGATATGAAGAAAATGGCGCTCATTGTGGCCTTGTTGAATTATGTTGTGTTTGTTTTAACATCTCTGATGCTCTGTTACTAGAATCACAAGGACCTGTTGTTTTGTTTTGTTTTGTTTTGTTTTTAAAAAAAGGCCAGAACAATGGTTTGAAATTAGTAACAATGCTGCATCTAGATTGGAGTGCTGGCCGGCCGTAGAAGCAGAGAAGAACTGTATTACCTAGCGGTTCATGGTCACTCACAACCTGAGTTCACCACTCAGCTGTGAAAAACAAAACAACGCAATGAATAATCTGACGGAGGGGAATTCTAGAATTATATGCTAAGTGCATATTTTATGATTTCCTGTATTAACTGATGATAAAACTAATGGCAGAAACAAATTGAACAATTTCTATGTAATGTACAGATACTAGCATTGCGCATATAGTCTGCTTTCTGTTCCTCCAGAATTTGAGTCCTGTTAATGTAGTGGCAAAGAAGAAATTTTCTTTTGTGCTAGTCTTGCAAGTTTGTCTACCAGTAAAAGAGCCAAGTTTCCTTCCTTTCTTGTTTTTCTTTTTTTCTTTTGTCCCCTCCCCCACCTCTTTTTTTCTTTAAAAATTCACCTGGCAAAAAATAATAATAATAAAGAAATGAAGCTATCACTTTATAAGAATCATTTTCTAGTAATGCAAACAAATTATTTTTTACAAAAAATAAAATAAGATAAATAAAATTAGACATCCTTCCCTCACTATATATCTTTATCCAGCCTGAATATTTCCAGAACCGTTTTTTGCAAATTAGAGCAGGACAAATTTTATGTTTCCCGGGAACACCTGTTGTAATGCAAAGCATATTTGGCAAGCAGTTCATCACCAAGGCAGTAGCTATGATTCTAGAAGCTAAGAGGTGTCTATAGAGCTAGAGGGGCTTCTGCATGTGAAAAGCTGTATTCCATAGGCGTCCCAATGCTGAATGTGCAGTGTGACCCCCTTGAGGGCTCCTGCACTACCAGTTGTTAGAGGAATTTCACTCCCTCCTAGTGAGAGTTGAAAGGTCAAATTATTTTGAAATGATTTTTTTAAAGTCTTCTGTTAACAGGAAAATTTATTTATTTGACAGGATTTTAAGTAATGTAGGAATACAAATGGTAAATTAGCAGCACATATAATTTTTTTTAAATTTATTATCCATTTTGTATGGTCTCAAGTTGGATGACCTCATTACTAATATTTGTTGTAAAAGTGAAACTTGTTTGCCAACCAATAAACAACTGATTGAGATTTAGAAGAGATTGTTTTGACGTATGTACTATATTATCAAGTATTCTCTTCAGTTTTCTTGCCTTTCCTTTCTTTTTCATAATATAAGCTTCCCTTACCCTTTGTGATCCAAGTGAGCCACACCAAAGGAATCAAACTAAGTTCAATATACAAACACAGCACGGTACAGGTTTTGCAAAGTCAACCAAAGAAATGGGATGAGCTGAAGCAAGATGAGTAACTCACACTCAAGCGAGTTAACAAAGACTACTGTGGGCTTACTTGTTAAGTGTCACTAGGCTTATGTCTAAAGCCACATTCATTCCATGGTTTAAATATCACATTTGACAGAGTCATCTTTTCCCCCCTTTTTGTAAGCTCCATTTTGATGGGGAAATTTGCAGATGTAAATTTATTCAATTGGCTAAGAGATGCAATCGAAATAGCACAGAGCATATTCATTGAAGAGGAAGAGTATAAGACCTTTAAAAATGAACACACAGTATTAGGTTTCTTTATGGCAGTCTCAAAGATAATTCGTTGTGTTGATTCTCCTCCTCCATCCCTCTGACCCCCATTTGTAGTCTTCTGACTCTTACTCCTTTGTACCTTCATGCCTCATAAGTCTGACAAGTTTTACACTATCTTTCTGTTTTTCAGTTTATGGGGGAAAAATTGGACAAAAGTAATTCCTTCAAAAGAACTTCTAAATGTTACACTTCTGCTACCAGCAGCTTCTGAGCAAGGAGCCCCACTTAGAATAAAACTCAAATGAACTTGCCAAATTATATTTTCTGTAGTACATCCTGTGGCTTACGTTACTAAAGTCCACACACTAGCCATTTACAAACAATAGATCAAGATGGGAAGAGTTGAGAGTGGGATTAGCCAGTTACCCATGCAAACTTTAAATCCTGTGACAGAAGAAAGCTGTGTTGGATCAGAGCAGGCGTTATTCTGAGAGCCACATTTTAGACAGCTGACGTGAATATTTCCTTTAAGTCCGTGGACACTTTAGTTTGAAGAAGAAACAGTAGCACTGGAAGTAATTAGTTTCCCCTGTGGCTATAATGGTAATGATAGCACCCAAAAGTTGTTTAATTCATGTATGTTTTTATATATACATATGTATATATGTGCCATATATATATATATATATATATATTTGGTAATCTAAAAAATCCCTTTGTGGACCTATCTAAGGCAGCCTTGGAAATATTCATTTTATTCTTTGAACTTCAAGTATTTGTGCTTGATTTGAAAACTCTAAGTGAAAACAGTATCAGAGAAAAGCTGGTTTCACGAAACAATGGGAAAACTACTTCAGTTCGACTTGCTCGATACTCTGATATTGCTACCTTCCTATATGAAACTTTTTGTTTCATTACACAGAATTTGAGACAGGTAGCCTCCCCATTTCTACAGGAACAGCTTGACGGAAGATCACTTGGATACATAAACCAGTGTAGAAGGCCTTTGCATATTATCGGTTAACTTTGCTCTTGCATCAAGATGAAAGGGTCATTGTAGATCTCTCATACATATTAACTGCTGTGCCTCAGAATAATAAAAATCCCCAAGTTTTCAGATGAAGGGAGTTTCTATTCCCTATTTGATTCTAATTAAGCAAAAGGAAAGGTGGGTAAAGAATTTGACTTTTCATTATTTCAGTAGAAATTTGTCTATTCATTTAGTATTGTTTATACGAGTTAAAGTCCTGAAGCTGCCTCTCATACTCCCACCCACCATTTCATGTAATGCCACTGACCTATTCACACTATTAATTGTTTCCTCCTTCTTAAACCTTTTGTCCTAGGTTTTCAGGACCCTACGGCATTTGTGATATGCTTGTTTGCATGCCTCCCATGAACTAGATGTCTATCAAATAGACTCAGTGTACATACACAGAACATTACTTAGCCAATTGAAAGAGAAAGTCATGTGAATGAAATAAACCGATTATTACTTCCTAGTAAATAATATTTTTGTAATATTTTACACTTGAAGTTTTCTCCTTGTTGCAGTCTTAAGTAACGTGATACTTTGTCAGGGCAGTAGCTAATGGAGCTCAGGTTTAATTGATTCATGTATTGCTGGCTTGTTGCATAGCCAGTATTGCTGAATGATGACATTTATAGGTAGAGATTCAGAGAAGAAAATTGGTTGGAATTCAGTTAAATTTTGTGGACATTCCTCTTTGTATAATATAGTAAATTTGAACACATGGGAAAGAAATGGCCAAGTCTTATGCTAGAATAGTCTTAATGTATCAAAAGAATTGGCATAAGAACAATTAATTATATTGAGATAAAAAGCCAGGGAATTTTATTAAACAAAGGCAGGTAATCAAATTACTCATAATTTCCTGTAAAGAAAAAGTCCATTGTGACTCTAGATTCAAACATATTTTATGATATGTACTGTTTAAAGACCACCAGCATAATTTTAATAATTGACACAGTAAAACAATATTTAAAAATTATATTTTTAATCTTCAGTGTTAACTGAATGTGACAGATACCATGACGTTAAAGGTAACATTAAAGACTTTCATTAGTGACGGGCTCCAGTTTTTTGGAAAGAGGAAAAAAATAGCTCAACTATAGATCAACTCTGTACTGAATTTTACCCTCTTCATATTAATGAAAATATTCAAATTTTGAAGCTGTTCATCAGTATTTAAATAAAATCATTTTCCTTGTAATATTTTGGGGTAAAAAACACCACCAATAAAATAGGAAAAGAAACAAAAAACATTTTAACTATAAACAGACATCAATTTAAACTTAAAGAGTCAAAAGTAAACAACCTGAAACTCTAATCTGGTTGTAAACAAATGTGTTGTCTTTAAAACAAATGCCAAAAAACATACTGACATTAGTGTTTTACTCTAACATAAATAATTTCTATAAAATTCTAAGTACAAACATCCCAGTATCTTATAGTCCAGAATATAAAGATTTAATTTCAGTTTTAGTATCTCATAACTTGTCACATAAACAATTACTGGGCATTTCTAATTAAAATTTAGATTTCCTCACATCAAATTTTAGGAAGTTGAAGACATGGAAGAAGGGATAAAAGCGCATGGAAAAACAGGTTCTGGAAACATTTTGTATAAATGAATTCTATGAAAGAATTTTCTTGGAGTTCATAAAATAGGATCAAAAGAGTAAACTTAGTATTGTAATCAGAAAATCTTAAACCATCTTAATGTTTTTAGACATCCATACTTTCATTTGTAATCCAAAAGTATCAATAGTTGCAATAGTTACCTGTGTCCTGATTAAGCCAAAGGGGACATGTCCACGACAATCACTTACCCTGATGATATCATGTTTGCTTTAAAAAGGAAATCAGCCTTTTGTCTTTCACCTGTACATAATGTTTACACAATATAATTTTTTTATAAGTTTTCAGAGGAAGTAACTTTTTTACAGTTATTAACTTGGTGTGTTTTATTCCCAATTAGCAAGGTAGTTACTATAGTTTTATATATTCTCTCATTTTAAGTGATTACCTAGTATTTTTTCAAAATCAAAAAAGCATGTTTGACTCTAGCATTTTAAAATTATTATTAAAATGTCGATTCTAAATCCTTTTTTTGTTCTTTACCTGTCTTAACAGTATGTTGACTGTACTTTTTCTCATTTAGTACCTTTCCTGCCCTCTATAGAGCATACTTAAGGTAAGCAGGAAACTGGTTTTATGTGAAGATGGCAAAAAAAAGTTCAAGGACACCAACTTCTTTCAATAAGCTAGTCTTTTTAAAACCAAAGTATGAATGGAAGGAATCAGAACCAGGTTGGCATATTTTGTCCAACTGTCCTACGTTAGATCTATAGAGAAAAGGCTTCTGGGGGGAAGGAATAAAAATCACTTAAAATGATAAAAAGCTTTTGAACCTGATGCTACTGATGTGTTAAGAAAAACAATTGTACTATCCCATATTTTTATCATTTTAATACCACAGAAAATACAACACACTTCAGTGCTTTTTAGGTATTTCTCATAGGGTTAGATCTTGTTGTAAAGACATTCAATATGTCGTAAATGTTTCTAAGATACAAGTATTTGCTTCAATTCACCTTCCCTCTCTGTTCGGCTGACTACTATACACCAACACATTTAATGCTACTAGTGGCTTTGTGGTCTTTAAAGCTTTGTTATGGCTCTCTAGTGTACATTGAATTGATATTAGAAGTGTCTACAAAATAGCCAGCCAATATTCTTTGTACAAAAATAACGTGTTCTATATATTAATATTGTTGACTTTCCAAATTACTATCATGCTGAAAGTATTACCCTCAAGTCCTATCTTCAGTTACTGCAGTCAGTTCACTCAATCTGCAGAGTTGCACATGGGTTGACCTATTAAAATCCCTGGTAATACAAAGCACTGAAGAGATTCCCAGAGCTTCCTTCATCCTAGAGTGTTGAAGGGAAGATCTTGAAGGAAGAAGAAGCTCACTCGGCTTTTGAAGATCTGAGTTAGACATTGTTCTTTAGACCCAATAGTTCTACATTGGAATGCTACAACCTTTGATCAAAAGAGGAGGTTGCCCAGAATTTACTTAACCCAGAATCAGAGTATTTACACTCAAAGGATTTAGATATGTTTTACTGGCCCAACACTGCCAAAGTTCATGCTGCATTAAACAGAAAATAGCTGTAAAAAATAGACATGCAGTAACTTTGTAAAGCTTAAAAGTTGATTTTTTTCCCCTGATGGTTGAAACAGGCAAAATGATCCTGACAACATAAGTGATTGACTTCAAGAGTTGTCTCACAAAATTAACATACCAACCAGACTTGGGAGTAGTAGTTTTTTCAGAATTAGAACACAGCAGCTAGAATATCATGGCCTCTTATACTAAAATTAGAATATCATTCTATAGTATTGTTTTTAAAGTCTCAAATTTCAACTCTCCCAGTGGCTGATGATTTCACTGGCATTTTGAATCACAAAAGTCAAGGAAAATCACTGAATGTTGGTTTTCACACCCCAGTGGAGCATAAAGATTTCCTTTACCATCCTGAATAATAAAAGATGTTGTGTCTTAAAGAACTATCGATAGCAGAATGTCTGTGTGTGTGTGTGTGTGTGTGTGTGTGTGTGCTTTGTAAACATGTTTCCTTTTTCTATGTATTCTGACACGGACGTTAATGTTCTAACATCTAATATGTCCTGTAAACTATTGTAGCACAAATAATACAAAGCCAGAGACAGATATTGGGGTTCAACTTGAAGATCAGAAAAGCAAAAACAGCCAAGATCCCTTTCCTCTTTGAAATCTCCAACCGAAAAAGAGCATGTTCCTGTTTCTCTCCTTAAAGTCCTTTCTTGTGCTGGGATTAGAAGCATGCACCACCACTGCCAGGCCTCTATGGCTAACAAGTATGGCTGCTGGGATTAAAGGTGTGTGCCACCCCTACCTGACTTGTATGGTTGACTAGTGTACCTGCTTTGCTTTGACCTTCAGACAAGCTTTACTTATTAAAACACAAAAAATCACTATAAACTATAAAGTCAAAAACAGTAGAACCCAGGTTGTTTTCCCTTGAAATCTTTGAACAAATTTGACGTGAGACAGAAAATTGGGAAAGTTTTACATATTGTATTTCTTCACAAGATTTAAATTTAATTCATGATATGTCTCTTTAAAATAGTTTAATTCCAAGACTAACGACTAACCAATTTATTCCTTACAAATATGAAAGATCACTTTTAGAAGCAAACATAAAACTATTGCAACTTTGTTTGGTGTCAGAGAATTCTCCCATAATCACAAGACATTCTTCTGACCATGCACAATAAAATATCAAGCTATTGGATCCCCACTTCCCTCTTGTACAATCTTTCTATCTTTTTTTAATGCTTTGTACAATCTCTTGTAAAATCATGAGCTTCAAAAGTCAATAAAATGTCAGTAAACAATCAGTGATGTAGTTGCTGTTGTCATGTGGGGACTTGCAGAGCTTTGGTTTTGAGGGAATGTCTCAAGCTATAGGATTATAACTAATAATGTATTTCCTGGGCCTCTCATACTTCAACCCTGCCAACCTTCCCTCCCATATTAGTAGGAGGACTTGCTCTTCTTTTGTTTTAAAAGAACTGTTACTACTTGAAGTGTCTGTTGGACATTTGTAACCTACAGGAAGATAAGTGTGATTCATTTACTTTTTGACCTTGAAGCCTGCCATCAAAAATATATAATGAAATTTAGCCTTATATCTTCTGTGTCATTTTAATTTCCCTCATCCAAACACAATCATGAGAGCCTGCCGTGGAACCATGGGTCAAAGGAGATTTTCCAAGCTCTGTGTTGTTTCAGGTTGTTCTTTGAAATAAGGGTTCACTATGGATTAGTAAATACTTTGGATTGCAAAATAGATATGATATGTTTATCATTCCATGGCATCAGGGATTTTGATTATCTTTAAATTATCATACTACATCCTATAAATGATCATGTGAGAAGAATCCACCACCCTTTCATTTTAGTCAGAGAGGTAAGGTACTTAGTGAAATATCAAATAATGGATCTCAAGGATTTTGCAGAACTTATTTCACTGGGCAGTAAAGTGCATACATGGAAGGCTGTAGCAGACAATCTACACTGAGTGGACACAAGTGAGAGCAAGAGGCCAGCAAAGTTTCCTTACACCTTTCTATCAATTGAAGCATTCCTTAGACAAGCCTGCCTTGGCTTTTGTTTCCGACATATACCAATTCTATGCCTTTGAACACACTTTTAAGAATAGGGTCTCCCAGCCCTAAATATTGAAATGTAATTTTTATGTGTTATATGAACTTATAGGCAAAAAAATCATCCAGAAGATTAAATTAACTCTAAGTTAATTCTAAGTAGAGCATTTGTGTCTATTGAGTCTATTGATTCTATTAGCTTCCTGCCCCCAATGCTTAGATAATAACAATATGATTCTAAATTAGATCAAAGCTCCACTCTGATGTGTACGACAGCTTATAACATCATCAGGTCATGTAGCATATTTCTTAGCATTCACATATGCAGTTTTCCAGTATTCTGTCTTTACTGAATAATTTTACAGGCTGTTATTTTTCAGTTCAATAATGCACAATTTATATCTTCACTCAGATTTAGCTGATTGTAAATGGTTTTTTGTTTAAAAATATCTGAAAGATGTGAAACTAAACAGATTTTCTTTACTATAATATTTCAGAGACTATGCTGCCTGGATATTATGCTGCTTCCTAAGATTATTTGACCCAGAAATCCTTAAAGGCACTAAAAAATGGTACACAATCGAATTATTCACTGTGAACTCATTGTTAGCTGAACATTTTGTATCTAAGTAATGTAAGTCAGTGAAATTCTGGGGCTTGACTCCCCTAAAAGTAATTGGCCTTCTAAACTATGAGAAACAATCTTATAAAAGTATCTCCCAGATGGTGGCTTCCAGTTCCTAGGTGGAGGTAGAAAAACTGAGATGAATATTTCTAACAATAACTTTCCTTTGAGTATAGCTTCTTAATTTATATTATCAACTGTTCATTTGACTCCAAAAACTGAAGACAAAACTGTAGTATATTCTTCATTCAAGTGTTTCTCCTTTAAAAAGTGCATAAAATTAAGGTGGCAATCTTTTTAAAATGCATGTTCTGACATGGTCTAGTTCATGATTCTAAACTGTAATCATGTGCCCTGAGACTACTCCAACTAGTACCAAGGTGCTTTGATTTTTTTTTTGTCTTCTGTATGTCACAGATTTTTCCTCCCTCAAAAGTAGTTACTTTTATATACTTGGAAATATATTACACAAAAAGTTTCCATATATTGCTCAATATTACCTAAAGGTCAATTGTTAACTTGGTTGGAAATAAATACACGATATATCACTTCATTAGTACCACAGGTAAAATCCTCACTCTGATAGTGTACTAATTTGTTAAAAATGACATAGGAAAATTGGAGACTACATACAAATAAATGTATATATATTTATGCATATGCATTATATACACACACAACACATATGTATGTGTTTATGTATGCACAAAGTTGGCCACCAGCTGCAGGCTCTGTATCCTGTGGATCAAACCAACAGCAGATGGAAAATGTTTGAAAAACAGTGTCTGCCCTGAACATGTTGAGACATTTTCCCTAAACAACACAGTATAATGATTTATACAACATTTACACTTGAAAGTTACTATGATTAAACTAGAAATTGTTTTAAGTTTACTGAAGAATGTTTAAGTTACATGCAAATATTTTACCATTTTATATTAAGGATTTGTTCACTTTCTGATTTTTTAAACCCACTATGGGACTTAGGTGAGGAGAATGCATGTACAATTGCCTGTATAATATACACATATCTTATGCATAGATATATAATATATTTATATAAAATATACATGTGCATATAGTAATTACACATGAAAAAGGGCTTAGCTAAATGCTATTCCTTTTGATATTTATTTGAGATATACTAAATATAATTTTAAAAAAATAAGTAAACTAGTTTAATCATAAGAGAATCATCTGATGTATAACCAGAAAGACATGTGGAATTTTTATTTATCTGCAAAGTGAGAAATAAACACAGATACATAGATTAAAAAAGTGAAAAAAAATCAAAGAATGCTTAGAAAGTAAAATAATTTGAACTTTTAAAAATAAACATCTTAATCTTTATTATTATTTTCATTTCTTTTATTTCAATATTCTAAAGTTAGAATGTTTACTATGAAAAAGATTTTTATGAGTTAAAAGGTCTAATACAATAAACATTACCAGCTGTATGCTTAATTATGGGAGATTTCATCTAGACTTTATTTCCAGACACAAGTGTTTTATAAAAGGTTTCAAAAAGATCAATTGTTTATAAATTCCTAGACAAAATTTAAATAAAATGTTATATCCATATTGGTCGAGATTCCTTAAGTTTATGAAAACCAAAATACAGCATGGTATTAATGAAAAACCTGAGTAACTGAAGTATCCAACCCACACACTGAAAGTGGTCTTTGAGATAACACTTTAAATTTAAGATTCGTGTATGAATCCTCTTTAAATTTGGAATAGAAAAGATTCATTAAATCTCTTATTTTCATCTTTACATTCTTGCTGATAGAAATTGAAAATAGATACATGACATTTATATGTAGCCTCAATTCTGCCAATTAAGTTGGATTCCCCAAATTAACCTACTCTCAAATGTTGGAGAAAAATTATAAGTTGTATTAAAATATATATTCCTTGTCTTTCATATTGTACTTCTAACAGATAATGTATTTTTGCATTCTTGATAGCACAATGTTAATTTCTATAAATTCACTGTAACTTATGTAAATAAATCCTTAATATTCTATTATACAGAAACACAAGAAGAAATAGATTCATAGTAACAATTAAATATTCTGCTCTTAACTGAAATTTTTTTTGATTTTTAAATTTTAAATAAAATTTATTATGCTTTCTCTATTACATAATAAAAGAGTAAGTATGCCTTACAGTTGTGACTAATGTACAGATAAACTGCCAAAGATTAAAAAATAACAATAAATGCTATTAATTGGGTCTTGAGAATAAACAGAAATAATGCACAAGGAGGAAATGTCAAGATGAATACTTGACCCTGTGAAGGGCAGAATATTAATGATCCAGTTTTGCATCTTATTTACTGATTTTTAGAGGATGATGAACTTACCTCTCTGTTCTGCCTTTGTGATAAGGGTCAATAGAACAGTCTGCTCAGTATTTTCCAGCCCTCCCTTCATGAGAACCACCTCAGTAAAACCAAATCTCTTGTAAGTTTCAAATATTAGTAAAATTCAATACACACACATTGACATACTGTGCAGCTCAGGGTGAGAATAATAAAATTAACTGTGTATTAAATGTCAACATTTACATTGTTATTCTTAAATGGCCTTAAATATTAAAAAATAAGCAGAAAGCATGTATCAAAAGATCAGAACAGAAAACATATAAAAAGTGGATATAGTTAATTCCCTAAATATGGTTTTCACTCAATCTATAAAACTTGTTAGTTTCTTAAATGGTTAGTGTAAACCATCTTTTTCATAATTTAATTCTTAAAGCAAAATATTTTTCTCAGTGTGATGTTTCCATTACTCTTGAGGGAAGAGCAAGAAAGTATCAAAATAAGAACAGTTACTAATTTGAAAGCAGTGATATTCACAGATGCGCATTGGGTCATTTACAAAAATAGAAGCTCTCCCTATAAATTTGAATTATTGGATCCTACACAGAGTCTTCATATCCACAACGTCACAACTATCCAACCCCCCTACTCTTTAAACACGACAAATCTGTACTTCCAAAGAATGAGGCCACTGGTTGAATAAAGTTCAAGTTTCGTTACTCAAAATGCATAGAACTTCTAGTTTGTAACAATCTCAACTCTATGAAATCTCATTCTTGATATTTTATTTCTGGGTTGACATTAATTTAGATCATGTTTCAGTAAACTTAAAAAAAAGTCTTAAAGCTGCTGTAAGAAAGAATAGATTGGAAGATCCCCATGGGAAGTTAAAAAGAAATAACCAATAATCATTACTCAGATGAAGACAAAAAGCTCTTCATGTTTGGGTTCCCACGGCTATTGGTATTTTCCTCTATTACTTTTTAGCAATAACACATAGAAGTGATGCATCTAAAACTTCAGGCTACTTACCATATACTTTTCATTGATAATGTGGATAGAAAATAGCCTTCTATTCATCCCCATGACGACTTGTGATCAGCTGACCATGCTTGTTTAGTGGACAGTGACACAAGATTGGTTGTCTTTTGGATGATTTATTTCTGCTAAGTTGAAAGAAAGAACATAATTGGGAAATAACCAGTTCATGTCAAATATACAGCATCCTTCATGCACAGGTTGTTGATAAAATACCTCATGTTCATCACTTTTAGAGTACTATAACTTCTGGTTTAGATGATCTTAAGTAAACTTCTCTATCAGTTGTGCAGTGATAAAAAATAACGTAAGTGGGTGTAGTCAGTCTTTCTTGTCAGACTTTCTTTGGACTACCAGCCCCCAAATAATGACACAGAGACTAATTTTTAATTATGAAGCCTTGGCCTTCCAGCTAGCTCTTATAACCTAAACTAACTCATTTGTATTCATCTATGTTCTGTCACATGCTTGTCACCTTTTCTCCATAACGTGTGTTTGTCTCCATCCGTGACTTGTTGGCAAAATCCACACATCTAAATTCATCCACCTGAGTTCCTCTCTCTATTCAGAAGTCCTGACTGACTTTTCCTGCCTAGTTATTTGCCATTCAGATTTTTGTTAGACCAATCACAATGACACATCTTCACGCAGTGTGATAAAATATCCCTTAAAACAATGATAAATACTATTTTTGTATAATTCCCTTTTCTTCTTTCACGGGGTGGTTTTCTTTTATTTTCTGAGTGAATTTTAGCTCTATTTACTAAAGCTTCCATCATCACCTTTATTAGATGACATCCTGAAGTCACCCCAGATGCAGTCTAAACACTACTGAGTCTCATTGCAATACAGGGACTCCTCTCTATTTTAATCTACCCATAAATCTCATCTTGCCATTATTTTGTGTTTATCTTGGCATTTCATCGTTTTCTCTTGTGTTTATGTATCTTACTAAAGTCATATTATCTGTATTTACTGCTCTTTCTTTTCCTTTGCTGTGGTCCTTGGACCACCTTCGCCTCAGAACTGCATTCTTTTCTAGGTCATTTTCATCATCTCTCTGATTATCTCTACCCATGCTCCTTTGCCATCTATCTATTTTATGTGTGTGTGCATAAATAAAATTCACAGAATTGAAGACATGAAAACAATGATTTTAATCAGTTAATGCCATCCCTTTACACCTCTAAACCAAAGCCAACATAAAACGGGTGTCTATTTGAGCTATAATTCAAGAATAGCTAAGTTTTGATCTGATTTTCTTAATCACATATTTTTTGGTTTTGTTGATGTTTTGCCTTATTATATGGTGTTTTGATTTAAATATAAAATGCTTGCTTCCAAAAGGCCTGCATTGTGAAAGCTCAATAGGACTAGAGGACTGCCATTGAGAGCTGACTTAAAACGAGGATTCTGACCTAATCAACGAGCTAATCCACTCACTGTCAGCTTCACAATTGGGTGTTATTATTAAGTGATGCTGGAAACGTTTCAAGCTGTGGCCCACCTGGCAGAAACACTAGAGGCATGTGATTGTCATCTATACCTTGTCCTCAGTCTCTCTTCCTTGTGCTGTTCTTCCTAAACACCTCGAGGTAAGCCGTCTCTGCCATACATCCTGGCATGACGTTTTGCCCCTTCTCAGACACAAAGCAATGGCTCTGATTGAACTTGGACTGAATCTTCTGAAACCATGACAGAAAACAAATCCTTCATCCTTTACACACTTTCTCTTAGATGTTTTTTAGAGCAACAACCACAACAGAAAAACTACTTACACATCTTGCTAACACTCCTTACTTCCGTGACTTATAAGAATACATCCTGTGGTGGGCTAGTTTCTCCTCTCACTAGAGTGTTTCAAGGAGAGTTTGGTTTAAAGTACTGGAACATAGTTAAATATTTGTTAAAAAAATAATAGATTTATAAGTACTTTACTGGAATCTGTGGCATTTGTTCACTTATTTAATCATGGAGGAAAATGGTAAGACTATTTAATTGGGAACCAGAATAACAAACACAGTAAAGGTTGTCTCAAAGTTTCATTTCTGTTTCTCCCCATGATAACCTTTCCCCCAATTACTGAGAGACAGTGTTTTATATCACTGATGTGAAGTGTATAGTGCCTGAATGAAAAGCCTGCTTTCCCCATTTTCCAGTTGATTTTGACCAAGTTTCTTCCTTTGCTTTGGTTCCCTTGTCTGTAAAGTTGGAGTGGCAATGAAATCTACTAAATAGAGTTACCAGCATAAGCAAGTAAAACCCCTGGAGAAGGATTTTGAGAACAAAATCTATCACATAACACATGTCTAAGAATCACGATCTTTTAATATCATTTAGGAGCTCGTCTACCTTTTGTTGACAAACTCATACTTTAAACAGAGCTAGTTAGACTCCCTACCAAATACCTCTTTGAGGATAAGGAAGAATTCTTTCCTACAACCTTTGTCTGGACAAATTACAAGGAAAGATTCAAATTCATCACGGTTGTTTTTTGTACCTTGCCTTGATCAATGTTCTCAGGGGACTATATATCGTGATCAGCTCCTCCCAAGTTTTGTTCATTTCTCCCATTAAAGCAGCCACAATTTATCAGGAAATGCATGATGGGGAATGTGGGGAAATAGTATCAGTTCTTATAACCAGGCAATTTGAATCCATGAGCCCTGGTCCCATTCATATCAGAGCCATGTTGCCTCTAAGTTTACCTCTTTGTTTATCTTTACTAAATTTCGTTATTGGCTCAGGAGTGAAATGTTCAGAAGCAACAGTTACACTCACAGTGCGGCCCACATTCCAAAGGTACAAGCTTCCTTTCTTTGCAATTCTTTTCCCCTTTCTTCTTAAGGAGTCTAAATGGAAAGCAGTCAAAACTCAGAACAGAATGTTTGGGCATTCTCTGCTTATGGTTCTCTTATTCCAAAGAACTGAATTCAGTCTGTAACGTTGAAATTTTCAAAAACAAAATGCTATCCTTATATGTCCTTGAGAAGATAATTTAATTGGCTTTGATGAAAACCCTTTTGCACAAGAAAGGGTAGAGATGAAAATACTGGTAGGATTAATCCAGGATTAGCAAGGGATTCCACAAAAACCCTTATTCTCACCAAGCCTCGGGGCATGGAGCTGTGGGCTGCAAACCAGCACAGTATATATATTTACGCCTAAGTCAATGAACACTGAACACTGAAACAGATATTAAAGTCATGTTTTGTCAGAAATTTCACATAAAATTGGTAAGTTTCCCTCCAATTATACAGCACCTTGCACCCAAACACCTTATTTACATGGATTGACCTTATCTTCTAGCATGGGAATGTGCACATGTGCACACACACACACACTCGTGCACATTCGCTCATGTGTACACAGCATCACTCATGTGTATTTGCATATACACAAGCATGTGGACACATAAAATTCTATCATTTTTTTCCAGAGTCAGACAATTTTTAGGAGAACTGAGTAGGCATAGTACATCTGAGTCCGGTGCTAACCTTGTGACATTTCTTAGTTGTCTGTAGGTGTTTGTAAAAGCTTGGGGCCTCATGAACTTCCCCTGTCCATATTGGTAAAGCCACTAGTTTCGTCCTTTAAGCTCACATTTGGTCAGTCGCGCTGATGAGACTTTATGGGTAAATCTCCTGTCATTACTAGGAGACACAATTTAACAAAACTCCCTGATTGTTTGGCTCTCACAATCTTTTTACCTCCTTCCTCTGCAATGTTCTCTGAGCTTTAGGTGTTTTGTCCATGTACCCACTGGGACTGGTCTCCACAACTCCACATTTTGATTGGCTATAATTTTCTGTAACAGTTTTTGTCTGTGGCAAAGAGAAATTTCCTTGATGAAGGGTAAATTTTGGTTTTCCTTTTGAAGCATTTCCAGTAATACTACAAGTCATACACAAATAAAAAAAAATCTTATTGAATTGTCTCGTTAAAAAATGTTAGAAGTCTTCAAATCTGAAACTCAAAGACTTGGACATATACCAGGAGAAATTACTTCTTCTTTCTGGTATATTTAATTTAAAACAAGCTACAGGGGTGACCACCACAAGAAAATAATACCAATCTTCAATCAGAATAATTAAAGGCTAACTGTGACTTAATTACAAATAAGATTGAAAATTTCCTCGTTAAAAATTCAATTGAAAATCATTGTTTGATTGAAGTCATACTATGTCTAAACATCTAATTCTGGATATATGAAGTTAAAATGACATGACAATATCATTGGGTACAGGCTTTATGTTAAAGAAACTGCGTAATTTTCAGATTCTTTAGCTTTGAAGATGGGGGAATGATAAACCCTTCCCATTCCTCTCATTACCCATAAATGTAAGCAGAATACAAAATCAACATATACTTTAACCTTTATCAGAAGAGTATCCACTTTAGATGTAACCTGAATTGTAAAGATTAAGTCACACTTGGGGCTTATACAGTTGCATGTCCAAAGTGCTTGAAAATGCTCTCCAAAGCAGGGAGTGCTTAAAAGGATTATAACTCTCAAGACTATTGTCACAAAGCACACTGTGCTACGAGTAAACCCTGGTGTGGCTGTTGCAGAAAATAGGTGCTGAAAAGAGCACACTTCAGAGAGAGACTCCACTCTGTGTATGCATAGAATAAGACTCTTTTAATTAAATGAGCTGTAGCTCAGATGTCTCCAGAGTTTTAGAATGCTACTCAGCAATTATGTCCCCATTGAGATTTAATTATCCCATTAGATACTTATTTACTACTACATATTAACTTACAGTACACCATTAGAGTGGATGTACTAATAAATACATAACCATTGCTAGATAGGCATAGCTTAACGAAATAATTATTCACATTTATTTTGCAA
>LOJH01021869.1:6171-16595 GCA_001685095.1 Ellobius talpinus
GAGACCCACTAGGAGAATGTGACTGGTCCCTGTCACGTCACGTCACGGAGACCCACTAGGAGAATGTGACTGACCCTTGTCACGTCACGTCACGGAGACCCACTAGGAGAATATGACTGGCCCTTGTCACGTCACGGAGACCCACTAGGAGAATGTGACTGACCCTTGTCATGTCACGAAGACCCACTAGGAGAACGTGACTGACCCTCTGCTCTATCTCCTGGCAGCGAAATGGTCATCTGTTCCAGCCGGGCCACTGTGATGCTTTATGATGACAGCAATAAGCGATGGCTCCCTGCTGGCACCGGTCCCCAGGCCTTCAGCCGCGTCCAGATCTACCACAACCCCACTGCCAACTCCTTTCGAGTTGTTGGCCGCAAGCTGCAGCCCGACCAGCAGGTGCGAGCTCCCTCTGTCCTGTCTTCTGTCCCCGTCTCCCTGCCACCGAGCACTTGTCACCCTCCACCCACCTGTTCCCTCTTGTAGGTGGTTATCAACTGTGCCATCATCCGGGGTGTCAAGTACAATCAGGCCACTCCCATTTTCCATCAGTGGCGCGATGCCCGCCAGGTCTGGGGCCTCAACTTCGGCAGCAAGGAGGATGCAGCACAGTTTGCAGCCGGCATGGCCAGTGCCTTAGAGGCCTTGGAAGGTTAGATGGGCAGGTGGAACGGCGCGGGGCTCACACTTTTAATCCCTGCACTTGGGAGGCTGAGGCAGGAGGATTGTAACAAGTCCCAGGTGAGCCAGGATGACATAGCAAGACCCTGTCACAGATGAATAAATACATAAAATCAGACTGGGAACAGCAGTCTGTAGGTAGAGAGCTGAACTAGGCCTGGTGGCACATGCCTGTCACTCAGCCATAAGCCAGTGGAGACGGGAGGATAGATAGTGAGATGAAGGCCATCCTCAGCTACCCATCAAGGCGGAGACTAGCCTGAGCTACGTAAGATTCTATCTTTAAAAAAGTATGTGTATATATGTGCATATGTGTGTATACATGTTTTGGGGGGGCTGGAGAGATCGCTCAGTGTTATGAGCATTTCTGCTCTTCTAGATTTCTCCTGGGTTTGATTCTCTGCACCCACGTGGTGAATGGCTCACAGTCCCTGAGGATCTGACATCTTCTGGCCTTTGTGGGGACTCGGCACACGTGACGCACAGACATGTCTATGTGGGCAAAGCACCTATACACATAATGTATTTAAATGGGGGTCGGGGTGAGCAGAGCATTTGAGAAGGTGGGGCATGGGAGGATGGAAAGTTCTGGACCACCCTGGGCTACATAGCCAGATTTGATGGATAGCAAAGGCTCGGTGATACAGGCTTGCCTCGTGTATGCCAGGCCCTGGGTACCATCCTAATATGAAATAAAGTCTCCCTGTGCTATTTCTACTTCTTTAAAGGTTTTAAATTACATTTATCCATTTAGTGTGTGCACACTGGGAGCTGGTGTTTGTGTGGAAGTGAGGACACCTGGTGGGCATCTGTTCTCTCCTTCCACCCTGTAGACGCAGGGACTGAGCTCGGGCCTTCAGGCTCAGCTGCCTTAACCCCCATAGGAGTCTTTTTTTTTTCTTTTTTTTTTTGAGGCAGGGCTTTTCTACATAGCCTTAGCTGGCTTCAGGCTTACAGAGATCCACCTGCCTCTGCCTCCCAAGTGCTGAGAACAGGGGCCTTGGACTCACTAAGCAGGGGCTCTACCACTGAGCTACGCCCCAACCCCTCACTGGGGGGTTCTAGGCAGGGCTCTACCACTGAACCACACCCCAGCTCCTCACTGGGGGATTCTAGGCAGGGGCTCTACCACTGAGCCACACCCTTAGCCCCCTCAGACAGCCCTTTCAAGGTTGTGTCCTAGGCGGGCGCTCTGCTTTCTGTAGAATGAAAACTGCCCAGAGGCTGAGGTGTTGGCTTCCCAGGGCCTGGTGGGTACTGATGACCCACTCGCCCACTGTATGTGCATGGAGAAATGGAGAGATGCAGTCGGTAGTGCAGGCCTGTGTTCGGTTCCTCGGGCTGCAAAAGTGATTCTTTCTGCAGATTTCCAACCTGCATGGCTTAACGACTAGTGTGGCACCTCTGTGTCCCTTGGGTGTCAACAGCACCCACCTGACAGCAGCTCAGGCCCAGGGAGGCTGCTCCTTGCTGTCTTTCCTGCATGCTGCCCGCTATGGAGGGATAGAGACCNGGGGGGGGATGGAGCTTCTTCTCACTGTGTGTTTCCCTTCACCTTCCAGGAGGTGGGCCTCCCCAGGCCCCAGCACCCCCTGCCTGGTCTGCGCAGAATGGCCCCTCCCCAGAGGAGGTAGAACAACAGAAAAGGTGGGGACCCTCCCTTTAGGATGTCCCTTAGCTCCCCAGGTTTAGAACCCTGCACTTTTGCTTTCTAGAAAAGTCCAACGCCCAAGAGTCTAGAAACACACAGCATTCAGACATCACCCCCCAAGCTCCCTGAGTTCAGTAAACATACTGCAAAGCTGGGCCTGGTGTCAGTGCACAGGATGCTGAGGCAGGAGGATTGCCAAGAGTTTGAGGCTAGCCTGTGCTACATAGTGAATTCAACCTGAGACCCTGTTATAGTAAACCCCTTGCTTGAAATGCTGGAGAATGCCTTTAATTCCAAGCATCCGAAGGACAGAGGCAGGCTGGTGGGCAAGTCAGACTCCACACTGGCCTACAGAGTGCATTCCAGGCTAGCCAAGGCTACCCAGTGAGACCCTGTCTCAATAGAAAAAAAGGAAAAACTGCCACCCCACATCCAAGAATCTGATAAGCGAATGCACCATTTGGTGCCCCCGACTCCACACTGGGTTCCGCAGCTTTCTGAAACCTTTGGCCACTTTGTAATCAGCTGGAAACAATGCTTGCACCCAGGCCCCATTGGTGCCTCCTGCTTCCCGTTCTCATCCTTCCTTCCCTGGGCCCTCGGAAGACATATGTAGGAGGCAGGCACTGGCCTTGCTTGGTGACCTACCTCTCAGCGAAGAATCAGAGGCTTCTGGCCCGGTGGCTAGCCTGGCCTGGGCGCTGAAGGAAGCTTCTTTTCCCCTGCACAGGCAGCCTGAGCACATGGAGCGCCGGGTCTCCAATGCAGGTGATGACTCAGCCGCTGGGTCGTGGGGACCTCCCTGGAGGACCGGATTGGGCAGGCTGGGCAAAGAAGGCTGCTCTCTCCACAATGCTGTTGTGTATTTATTGCAGGAGCCCCACCTACTCCCCAAGCTGGGGGTCCACCTCCACCTCCAGGACCTCCCCCGCCTCCGGGTCCCCCTCCACCCCCGGGTCTGCCTCCCTCAGGGGTATCTGCTGCAGGTCATGGAGCAGGGGGAGCCCCACCCCCTGCACCCCCACTCCCTACAGCTCAGGGCCCCAGTGGTGGGGGTTCCGGAGCCACGGGCCTAGCTGCTGCCATTGCTGGAGCCAAACTCAGGAAAGTAAGCAAGGTGAGCCACTGGGAGTGCTGGGAGATGAAGCCCTGAGGGGACAATGGGCAGTAGTCAGAGTCCCCTAAAAGGTGTCACAAGAGAGCTGGGATGTAACCTGGCCTGCCTTTGAAGCCCTCTCCCCTTTTTCATTCCTACAGCAGGAGGAGGCCTCTGGGGGGCCCTTGGCCCCCAAAGCTGAGAGTAGTCGAAGCACTGGTGGGCTTATGGAAGAGATGAACGCCATGCTGGCCCGGAGGTGAGCCTGGGTTCCTCAGAAGACAGCCACACGTGACAGTTTTGGGGTGCTGATCATACCCCTCCCCCTCGTGGCTAGCCCATTCAGAAACCCATCCTTTGCCTCTCAGGCTTGAGTTCTAGGATGGCCCAGCTGTACCTGGCTTCTTTGTTTCTTTGGGTGGCAGTCCTGCCTGCTGATGACAGCCATGTCTGGGACACAGTGCTGGAGACTGTCATCTTCTGAGGTGGCTCACAGGTCCCTGACACTCAGTGCTACAACCCTAGGCGATTCCCCTTAAATGTTCCGGAAGCTTGGGTTCTTAAGAATCTCAGCTTGCTGATCTAGAAACCTTCTCAGCCTTATAGTTATTACGATTTCCAGGCATGAGTATTATGGGGAACCCCTCCAAAATCTAGAGGAACAGTCTCTAAGCTGAGTATTTTTGTAAAAAAAAGTTTTATTTATTTTTATTTAACATGCATTGGTGTTTTGCCATGGGTATCAGGTCCCCTGGAACTGGAATTATAGATAGTTGTGAGCTGCATGTAGGTGCTCATTCAGTTCACAAATTGAATCCGGATCCTCTGGAGGAGCCGTCTTTCCCCCTAAGTTGTTGACTTTTCCTCATCATCTGTATGATTTGCCCTTGGCACCCGGGAGGAGTCATTTCTCACCTTTCACCATGTGGGTTCTGGGAATTGAACTCATGTTGTCAGGCTTGGCAGCAAGCACCCTTACACACTGAAGCATCTCACTGGCCCATAGCAGGATTGTTGTTGTTGCTGTTCTCAGCCCTGACTGGGCTGGGATTTAGAAAGACTCTCCTGCCTCTGCTTCTCAATACTGGGATTACAGGCTTGTGCCCTGCTGTTCTCATCTGTCTTTGTTTTCTGAGACACTATGTAGACCAGGCTGACTTTGAAGTCACAGATCTGCCTGCCCTCCCCCCAAAAAATTACTGCATTTATTTATTCTCAGTGTGTGTGTATGTGTTTATTTATATGTGTGTGTTTATTTATATGTGTGGTTACAGATTTGGAAGTTAGAGGATAATCTGCAAGATTTTTCTCTTCTTTCTTTTTTCTTTTTGGTTTTTCGAGACAGGATTTCTCTGTGTATCTTTGGCTGTCCTGGAACTCACTCTGTAGACCAGGATGGCCTCAAACTCAGAGAGATCTGCCTGCCTCTGCCTCTGCCTCCCAAGTGCTGGGATTAGCGTGTGCCACCCTGCCTGGCTAGTTCTCTACTTTCAACTTTACATGGGTTCCTGGGGTTAAATCAGGTGATCTGGCTTGTTGGCAAGTAGCTCTATCCACTGAGCCATCTTGCAGGCCCCTTCTTAGCTTCAGATTATCCTGGAATATAGCATTGGGAAGGGGTACTGTTGAGTAGCGGAGCGTGAACTGTGGCTTGTTCTTGCTTGCCCCTCTGCAGAAGGAAAGCCACACAGGTTGGGGAGAAGCCCCCCAAAGACGAGTCGGCTAGTGTAAGTCGGGGACTCTTCCTGCTCTGTATTCTTAAGATGTACACTCTCTCGGGCAGGGAGGAGGTGTGACAGGGTTGTTCTGGCTTTGGACCTAGAAGAGGAACATTGGCATATAAAGGGTGGTTTATGACACTTTTATTTACCGCCAGCAGGAGGAGCCAGAGGCCCGAGTCCCCGCCCAGAGTGGTGAGTGACCGCCGTCTAACCATAGAAACTACAAATCCCAGGGTGCATTATTCCTGCTTTGAAAGCATTTGCATCAGAAACTTGTGAAAATAATAGTTGGGGATTGTAGATTTCTAAACTAGTTCTTTGACCTAGTGGGTTGGGTGGTGGTATATTGGGGGGGGCAATGATTACCTCTGAGCTTTCTCATTTGTTGCTTGCCCTATCCACCCAGAACCTGTGCGGAGACCCTGGGAGAAGAGCAGCACAACCTTGCCAAGGTAGCTCATCCGTATTGGGTACCCACCTCCCAAAAAAGTTAACTTTCCTCTTGTACAAGGGAGAATATGCCGGGTGTTGGTGGTGCACACATTTAACCCCAGCACTCGGGAGGCAGATGCAGGCGAATCTCTGTGAGTTTGAGGCCAGCCTGGTCTACAAGAGCTAGTTCTAGGACAGGCACCAAAGCTACAGAGAAACCTTGTCTCGAAAAACCAAAAATAAAGAATAAAAACGAGGAACACACTGTGACCCCTAGACCAGGAAAGGGAAGTAGTGTTCCTTTAACCTCAGTCTGTTTCATACCCACTCTTCCAGGATGAAGTCTTCCTCTTCTGTGACTACCTCCGAGGCCCACCCCCCTGCCCCCAGCTCCAGTGATGACTCTGACTTGGAGAGAGTGAAGCAGGTAGCTTGGGGAAGCAGCTCTCTTGATGCTGAGAGACAGACCTGGGTCCAGAATGGTTCTAGAGAAGGCTTAGAAACCTCAGTCGGCCAGCCTGAAAAGGGAGATTGTGGGTGGGGCCCCTGGGGGGGAGAAACACCGATTTCTAGTGCCTGTCTCTCACTGTGAGTACCCAGACTCCTCAGTTCAGTGGCTCCAGCTATCCATCTCTTGTTGGAGTTGGCAGGAGATTATGCACATTTGGCAAGCTTCTTACTGGATGTTCTCCAGTGCTGTTCTGCTGCAATCAAAGATCTAGAATTCTCCTATACAACATCCCCATCATTTTGTGACCTTGGCAATTTGTGTCAAAGGATGAAGGTGGGAAGGATTGTGGAACCAGCTTCCTGTCTTTTCAGTTAAGAAGAAAGGGAGAGGGGAAACCCTGCTCATCAGAAGAATGCCTAGAATCCCCCTGTGAGGGGCTGGGGGTGTTGCTCAGCGATAGAGCCCCTGCCTAGAATCTCCCAGTGAGGGGCTGCTGTGTTGCTCAGTGGTAGAGCCCCTGCCTAGAATCCCCCAGTGAGGGGCTGCTGTGTTGCTCAGTGGTAGAGCCCCTGCCTAAAATCCCCCAGTGAGGGGCTGGGGGCGTGGCTCAGTGGTAGAGCCCCTGCCTAGAATCCCCCAGTCAGGGGCTGGGATGTGGCTCAGTGGTAGAGCCCTGCCTAGAATCCCACAGTGAGGGCTGGGGTGTGGCTCAGCAGTAGTATTAGGTAGCATTCAAGATGCCCTAGGTTCCACCTGGTTATCAGGGCTCAGCAGCTAGAGGTGCTCCTGCAGATCTTGACAATCTGAGTTCTATCTTCAGAGCCCACATGGTAGAGTGAACTCTCTCAAGCTGTTCCTGATACACGTGCAGTGTGGCATGCGCTCATGCACGTACAGGCACAAGCACACAACTAAGTAATTGTTAAAGAACTTTAGAAAAGTTGAAATAAGAGAGGGGTCACTGTTTCTGCCAGTCCAGGGCCTCTCTGATTGTTTCTATTCAGGAGCTTCTGGAAGAGGTGCGGAAGGAACTGCAGAAAATGAAAGAGGAAATAATCGAAGGTGAGGAACTTTGGTTCTGATGCAGTGATTGCAAGGGCCTTGTGTTTGTGGAAAGAACCTGTCTTAGAAGGGAAGGGGATGGAGACTGGCCTGAATTCTTCCTCTTCCCTCCTTCCAGCCTTTATCCAGGAGCTGAGGAAGCGGGGTTCTCCTTGACCATGGGGACCCAGAAGACCCATCTCCTTTCTGACTTCCCGCCTGATGCCTGCTTTCCCTGCCTCAACTTGACCAGAGTACACCAGAAGGCATTCTCCCTCACTATCCCACTTGGAAGATTCCAGAGGGTGTGGCTCCCTGGTGCCATGACCACACCCATGCTGGCTGCTGATTGGCTAAGGAGGTCCCACCCCTTTGTTCCCTTTGCTCCTTCCCCTCCTCCATCCCCTTGGGGCTGGTTCCTCTGCTGGGGATGTACTGAGTAACCCCCACAGTAAGGGAAGGAAGGAGGGAATCTCACCTTCCCTTGTTCTGGATTCACTTTAACGCTTTAATGCCTTGGATTTTTTTTTAAAGAAAAAGTATATATATATATATTGGGTTTTGGGGGGAAGGGAGATTTTTTTCTCTTTGGTTTTGATAAAAGGGGGTGTGGGAGTTTTTAAAAGCCATAACCCCACGTTTGTCCCATAGGAGGCAGCGCTGTAAGGGGAGAGGCTTCCCCCCAGGTGGGCGGGACTCCCCCCACCCCAGGAACACCACCCCCTTTACCTTGGCTCCTCCCTCTTTTCTATGAGGAATTAAGATTCTTTAACTTTTTTGGAATCTCAGTTTTGTGGTTTTTTTTTTTAATTTGCGTTAGGATTTTAGGGTCCAGACCATTTTTGCCCTCTGGGAAGATGAAGTGAGAGGGAAGGAGAAGAGGAAAAATAGGTCCTTCGACTTTCACACCTTAGCTTCTTGGACACGGGCCCTCGCTAAATAAATCTGCGGTTTTTATAAATGTGAAGGCCTCTGGAGTCACTTGGGAGGCGGGGGTTGCTCCTAGCTATGGGAACCCTTGCAAGGATGCCACTGCCCTCTGCTTCTTGCTTCCCCATTCTGCATACACACTCCTATTTCTGCCCAGCACTGCTATGGTCCTCCTGTCCGTGGTCCTCACCAGCCTCCTTCATCCTACAGTGTTAGGGTTGTGTGGCCCTTAAGTCTTACATCTTAACTCTGGAATGCTTTATGTACTTGGGAAAGGTCTCAGAAGATGACTGCCCCCTTGTCACTAGAAGTCTCCTCCCAATTGGAATGAATGACACTTCCACCCACTCAGCACATAACGATGAGACACACTCTTTAACCTGGGGCTCCTTTAATTATAAAACATGTAAAGTCTAAAAAAAATAGAAGTCAGCTCATAGGCCACCCTTTGTGGCCTAGTATGTTAGTAAATTAGTGAATAAGGGAGTTTATTGGTCTTCTGGAATGTTCCACTTGGTCAGAGGTAAGGCTGTCGGCAGACGGGAGGTGTGGCACTGGCCCACGTGGTAAGGGTGCAGATGGTTCCAGCAAAGAGGCTCTCAAGGGAGCGGTGGTGTGCAATGAAGGGGCTGAGTGGAGACAGGGAAATGGGATAAGAACCAGCTTACCCTCTCCTAAGACATGAAGGGGAAGATGCACCCAGCCAGCTTGTGGGCAGCGCCCTGGATTAAAGGAAGAGGGTCCACTAGGGGAGAATGCCAGGCAGAGGCAACTCAGACTAAGACTAAAGGCAAGAGAAGCCAGCCGGCCTCTTTCCCTCCAAAGTGAGGTAGCAGGACACTAGGCAGGGAGTGTTCCTGTGCGATGGGCCAGCGCCCTAGGTGAAGGGCTCTTAGGTGGTTCCCCAACATGCTGCACCTTTGGGTGAGAGACCGCCGTGGAAAGGAGCACTCACCATTCCTGGCCTAGGATTGATCCCCCTGTCCCCAGAGACCAGGACATGTCAGCTGGCTCAGTTCGCAATGGGCCCACGCAAAGAGACCAGGAACTCAATGGGCCCGTGCAGAGAAGCCTGGTGTGGAACAAGCCCAAACAGCAGTCCATATCCAAGGTCAGAGTCCAAGGACTCTACTCCGGGCCCTCAGAGGGCTGGGGCTCAGGTTCCTGGCGCTCCTCGCAGATCTGGGTTCTGAATTCCTGCAGCTCCGCCCGCAGCTCAGCCCGCAGCTTCTCCAGCGCGCTTGTCACTGCCGCCTGCACCTGCACTTGCAGCTCATCCAGCGCCTGCTCCAGGCGGTCCACGTCTGCCCTCAGGGACCGCAGCGAGGCCACGTGCTTCACTTCCTTGCGGTGCTTCAGTGACTGCTGGCGCCAGAACTCCAGCAGCAGGCAGCTGCCGGCACAGGCGAAGATGATGGCCTCGCCCAACAGGTTCGCGCCCAGCTCGGCTGCTGCCGCCTCGTTCAAGGGCTTGATGGCCTCAGCGTGGAAACCCATGATGCGCATCTTGGTCCGCATCTCTGCCCAGTGGTACACTGCAGGGGAGAAAGGAGTGTAGGGTTTTCTTTGGCCTGGTACAGCCCCTTACCGGACGATGCCTCCTGTTCCTTGTCTTGGGACCAGAGCCAGAACGGCCTGCCTAGAGGACAGTCACCCAGTCTGCACAGTTAGAATAAGGACTTTGCTGGCCTAAGGGGATCCGGGAACATGGTTTAAAAATGGTTCAGGGGTTGAGGATGTGACTCAGTTGGTAGAGTGCAAGCCTAGCACGCAGGATCCCACGGGTGCAATCCTCGGCACCACCTGGAACCCAGTTTGATGGCATAGGCCTATAATGTCAGCACTCAGGATCAAAGGGTCAAGCTCATCTTTGGAGAGTGGCCTGGACAACATGAGAGCCCCCTCCACTAGGCAGTCATGGTGCTTCAGGAGGCCATTACGAATGAAGCAAGAAGCCATCCTGGGCTAGAGGTCTCAACAACAACAAAAATTGAATGAAATAACATCCAAAGTCAGCAACAGTTTGGTGATAGGTAAGGGCACCTGCTGTGCAAGTCCAGTGACCCAAGTTCTAATCCCAGAACCTGAGGAAGCCCATCTAGAGTTGCCCCCTGAGCTCTACACACACACACACACACACACACACACACACATACACACACACAAATTAAACTAAAAAAAAAATAATGTCCAGACAATCCAGAGTGGATATCAGTGAAACTGCTCCCCTGGTTGGGGGGTGAGAAACTTTCAGTCTGGGAACTACTGCAGGGGTAGGGTCCCAGGGTATAAGACCCCCAAAATAGTCATACACATAAAATAAAAATAATCATCAGGCAGTGGTGGCACATGACTTTAATCCCAGCCCTCGGGAGGCAGAGGCAGGTGAATCTCTGAGTTTGAGGCCAGCCTGGTCTACAG
>LOJH01021870.1:3320-20120 GCA_001685095.1 Ellobius talpinus
GACTCACTATGTAGTCCAGACTGTCCTCAAACTCACCAAAATCCACTCTTAGTGTTGGGATTACAGGTATGAACTACCATTATTTATCTTCGTATATTTATACACATACACACACACACACACACACACACACACACACTGTGGCGGGGGCAGGGCTCAATTGTGGAGGTCAGAGGACAGAGAGCTGGAACTGGTTCTTTCCTCCCACCATGTAAATCCTGGAGATCAAGCTTATGGTCCTCAGGCTTGACAGCAAGTGCTTTACCTGCTGAGCCGTCCTGCCAATCCCAGACCAAAGTTTTTTAAGTCTAGAGTTATCCAGTCACTTAGAAGTTTAAAAAGTTAAATTATTTCTAGAAAAAAACCAAAACCCAAAAAACCAAGGGCCAAAGGCTAGAGATGGCTCAGCAGTTAAGAGCACTGACTGTTCTTCCAGAGAACACAAGTTCAATCTCCAGCACCCACCATGGTGGCTCACATGGGTTGTAACTCCGGTCCCAGGAGATCTGACACCTTCTTCTGGCCTTCCAGGGCACCAGGCAAGCATGCAACAAACAAATACACAAGGAAGCAAAACACTCATACATGTTAAAAAGGAAAGAATAGAAGAGGGAAGGACGACTAGGTGTGTTAGCACACACATGTAACCTCAGCATCCAAGAGGCTGGGGCAGGAAGACTCAGAGTGCAAGATGACACTGTACTACACGGTAAGAGAAAAATTATTTCCAAAAAAATCAAATCAAAAAAAGAAAATAAACCAAGAGTTTATCAGCAGTACATTTTTCTAGCACTTATGGGGTTTTAGGTTCAATTTCCAGCACAATGAAACTTCAAAGAAAAAGGACCAAAGGAAAAAGGAAACAAATTAAATCTAAACAAAATCTGAACCATACAGACATACCTTTGCTTTCAAATTTTTCATCCACTTTGACATTACCAGCAAACCCATTTTCTATAAGACAGTGTTCAATGAGAGCTGGTCCATAGGCTATAAAAGCAAAGAGTATTGTTACTATCTTCCTATAAAACTTCACATTTAAAAAACTATAAATTTATAGCTCAGTATAAATAACCTACTCAATATAAACAGCCAGTGAAAGTAATTTTACTTCTTTTCAAATGGTTTGAGAATTAAGACCTGAAGTAATGAAAAGGAGTCTGAAATTACAATAAGCAGAGAATTGGTGCATGTTACAGGTATTTAACAGCATTAAGAAGCACATATATAAGTTCAGTGGCAAAGTACTTGCTGAGCACACAAAACAAACAAACAAACAACAACAACAAAAAAAAAAACCCTAGGCTTGATCCTGAATACCACAAAGAAATCATAAGGAAAATTATAAAACATGACCAGGAGGGATTTATCACTGTAATTCAAGGTTGATTTGTTTCTAAAAATTGACTAAAGTGTCCCAAATAGCAAGTGTGCAATACTTAGACACTTTTCAAAAGATACACAAATGGCCAAAAGTTATGAAAAACATGTTCTACATAGGTTGGAGAAATAGTTCAGCAGTTAAGGCCCAAGTGTGATTCCCAGCACCCATACCAGGCAACTCACAAGTGAACTTAACTGTAGTTCCAGGAGGATCTGACACCTTTGAGCTCTACAAGCAATGGCACATATATTCACATACACACACATAAATAAAATAAAACAAAATAAAGTTGTACAAGATCACTGATTTTCCACAAAATGCATACCAAAACAATAATGAAGTATCACCCTATAAAATGAGTTACATAAGACAACCAGCACTACATAGACTGTCTCAAATACAAATATATATATATATACATATAAACACACATTGGATGGAATGCTATTTGTCTATTAAAAAGAATGAAATCCTGTCATTTTGTCATTTGCAGTAAGAAGAATGGAACTGTACATTATGCTAAGTGAAATAAGCTAGGTATAGAAACACAAGAACTACATGATTTCACAGTATATAAAATCTAAAAAAATTAAACCTCAGAAACCTAGAGTGGTTATCAAGGTGGGTACTGCATTAGAGTATAAAGTTCTGGTACATTACCACACAGTAGGGTGACTAAACATAACATTAATAATGTATTGTACATTTGAAAAAGCTAGGAGAAAGTATTTAGAAGGTTTTTACTCCAGAGAAATGACAAATATTTAAAGCAATAGATAAGTAAAAACACTGTACATGTATACTAAAATCTTGTTACCCTAATAATCATACAATTTTTATTAGATACTAGATATTAAAAAATGTTGGGCATCTTGGAACATGCTTGCTATCCCAAAAGACTGAAACAGCAAGATCCCAAGTTAGAATCCAGCTTGTGCTATACAGTAGAGACATGTCAAAAATTTAAAAGCGGGTGTGTGGGAGGCTAAACAGAGATGGCTCAGTGGTTAAGAGAGCCCTTACTGCTCTTGCAGAGAACCTAGGTACAGTTCCCAGAACCCACAGGGTAGTTTACAACCATCTGTAAGTCCACTTCCAAGGGATTCAGTGCTCTCTTCTGACTCCATAAGCATCAGGCACACACACACACACACACAAAACACTGAGGCATAAAATTTAAAAAAAGAGAGAGCCTTGGTGTAAGATGGAAGATTTGATCAATATCAAACAACTCGGGGGGGGTTAAATTAAAACAAACAATTGGCTAATAAGATAAAGCATATTCCCAGAACACAGTCATATTCATAGAACCATATATTAGTGAGATACAGAAAAGCCCACCACCAATTCCTATTTAAAAAAACACTTGATAAACCAGGTGGTGGTGGTGCACACCTTTAATCCCAGCACTCAGAAGGCAGACACACATGGATCTCTGTGAGTTTGAGGCCAGTCTCGTCTACAGAGGGAGTTCCAGGACAGGCTCCGAAGCTACAGTGATATCCTGTCTTAAAAAAACAAAAAACCACACAAACAAACAAAAAAAAACAACAAAGGAACCATTTCCATCTGTCAATGAATACCAATAAAAAAACTACAGTATACCATACTTACTAATAAAACACTAAATATATTCTCTCTCCGATGAGGTAAAAGATAAGGCTATTTATTCGTTTTTACCATAGCTATTCAGCATTGTACTAGAGATCACAGCTAGTGTAATAAAACAAAATTAACTGGGGCTGGAGAGATGGCTCAGTAGTCAAGAGCACACTTTCAGAGGGCTAAATTCAATTTCCAGCACGTACATGGTGGCTCATAACCATCTACAGTGGGAATCTAATGCCATTTTCTTGTTTGTGGACAAAGCACCCATATACATAAAGTATATAAATAAATCTTAGCAGACACACATGCAGTTGAAATACCCATACACATAAATTTTTTTAAAAAGATATAATTATTCAAAAGCATTCAGATTAAAACAGAAAAAGTAGCTTTATTCTCAGAGGAGATAAGACCCTATATGGGAAAAATTCCTAAAAGCACACACAAGTGCACAAGCATGCGTGCACAAACACACAGACACACACACACACACTCAATCTTCTAGACTAAATGACTTTATTAGCTCTGAAAGATAAAAAAATCAAGTTTATATAACTATCAAAATATCTAAATATCAATTGGGGGAACTAGAGAGATGGTTCAGTAATTAAGAGAACTTGCTAATCTTAGAGATGTTCAACAACACAACAGCTCACACCACTGTGATACCAGTTCCAGGGGACATGACTACCTCTTTTGACCGGTGTGGACACTAGACATACCTCTGGTACACATATATACATGAAGGTACTCACACGTGTATATAAAATAAAAACAAATCTTTCTAAAAAATCAATTGTATTCTTAACAAAAAGTGAAATTAAGAAAACAATTCCATGGACCAGTGAGATGGCTCAACAGGTAATGGTTGCCACTACCAAGTCTGATGACCTGAGTTCAATCCCCAGGACCCACACATTGGAAGAATTGACTTCTGTCAAGTTGTCTTCTGACTAATATCCATTGTGCACCATGGCATGAGTGTGCCCACTCTCACAAAATAAATTAACATAAAATTATTGTTTTGTTTTTATTTTGCAGACAGGATCTCACGATGTCATAGCTGTCCTGGAACTCCCTATGTAAACCAGGTTAGCCTCAAACTTACAGGGATCTGCCTGCCTCTCTTTCCAAGTGCTGGTATTAAAGGCTTGAGCTATCTATCATGCTTAGTAATTTTTAAAAACTAACAACACAAAAAGAAAATCCAGGCACTTAAGAATAAAATTTATATATAAAAACTATAAAATACTGAAAATTAAAACAAAATCTAAATAAGTAGTGAGAAGTTCTTTGTTCACATAAGACTCTGTAAATTAAGACTGCTGTTCTCCCCACAGAACCAGTACAACCTCATCGGAATCCTAGCAGATTGTTGTTGTAGAAAGCAATACCCCAACCCTAAACTGTATGATAAAACACAAAAGGACAGTTAAAGGCTTCAGGAGGAACAAAGAGCTAAGAGTATTTAAACAACCTCAATTCAAAGGCCATAAAAACATGCCAAGATAAATGGTAGCAGGAGGATCACCCTGAGTTTAAGGTTGCCTGGTCTACATAACAAGTTCAAGGCTGGCTGAGCCATGCCTGTGTCAAAACAAAACCAGACCAAACAGACAAAAGGACCAGGCAAAGCTTAGAGCTCAGAGAGGATGAGTATCTGGCAGATGCTATCAGCCTTGAGGTCCACAAATTTAATAAGAAATAAAATAAATGAATACAAATAACTAAGTGGTTATTAAATGAGTTATTTGGAAGAAAACCAAATGATCTGAATTCTACAATACTGAGGTACTGATAACATATTCTATATCACTTTTATTCTTTTAAAAGATGTGTTTTTATGTGTATTATGTTTACAGGTTGATTTGCATCAAGTACATACAAGAGCCCATGGAGGCAAGAATAGTGTCGAGGAAACCCTAGAACTGGAGCTCCAGGCATTTGAAGCCACGTGTGGGTGCTGGAGCTGAACTAGATCCTTAGGAGCAGCGAGCACTCATCCCCACTAAGCCATCTCTGCAGCACTACAATTACTTTCTGAGAAAAGGGCTGCTCATACATCTATCCCAAGCTGGCCTGAAGCTGACTACAAAGCCAAGGGATGGCCTTATACTTCTGATCCTTCTGCCTCACAAAAGTACTGCGATTATAGGTGGTGTGTACCACCAGGCCACTTTTATATAATGCTGGGGATTAAGCCCAGGGCTTTGTGAATGCTAAGAAGGCACCCTACTGAGCTATATCCCCAGCTCCATCTGCACTGTTTTTCAATAAGATCTAACCACTATAAAAATCCCCATCTTTTAGGACAATGAGACTTAGTGATAGATGGATGCTCATTACCAAAAAGTCATGGGCTCAATGCTCAGCATCACAAAACAAACAAAAAACTTCTTTCTTTGAGAAAACCATACTTACTCAAAAGATCCCTTTTAACTTCTTGCTCAAAAAATAATAATAATGTTTTCTTTTTATTTATGTGTACACTTGTGTAAATGTATGCCTCATGATACCCATGAAAGCCAGCAGAGGGTGTCATATCCCTGGAGCTGGAGTTATAAGGGCTGTGAACCATTGGTAATGGTACTGTGACCTCAACTTGAGTATCCTTCCAGTCCCCTCTTCAATTTTTTGAAAGGGGAAAATTTTTTAAAATAGATTCATGAAAGTGTTATACACAAACATCTTAAATAAAATGCAGGAGTACTCACGAAGTAATGGATTAAGAACTCTCTTCAGCAATTCACCTTTAGGAGCACTAGTTATTACTTCAGTTAATCTGTGGACAAAATTGGCAGACTTTTTATCTTATATTTAATAAACCTTATAGCATCATTCACATTCATATTACCTTTATATCAATTTATTTAATCTTTACAAGAGTCTGAAATGTAACACAAATTGTCCTTGTAAATACAAAAAACTAGTTCAGAAAGTAATTTATCCATGGGGCTAGAGATGGCTCAGAGGTTAAGAACACTTGTTCTTGCAGAGGACCAGAGTTCAGTACCCAGCACTCACAACTGGTAGACCACAACCATCTTAATTCCAGCTCCAGGAGATCTAATGCCCTCTTCTAGCCTCTGTGCCACACAGATACACACAGACACACATTTTTTTAAAGCTAGAGCTGGGTGTGGTGATATATATGATTATAAATGTGAGTCAGAGATAGATTGAACACCCTGAGTTCAAGGTCAGACTAGGCTACACAGATCCTGTATCAACACACACATAAACATGCTCATAATTTATCAACAATTAGAAGGTTCTTGAATGGTAACATGAGGCTTAAATCCAGGTTTCCTCTAAGAAATCAGTACTTTTCAACAAAGTCATGAATTGTCTACCATCACTGTAACATGAAAAATGCATTTCTATGTAAAAGTTACATGTTGTTTGTAAATCTACATACCATATCTGAACATCTGCAATTCCCAGCAACCACATGGTGGCTCAAAACCATCTGTAATGGGGTCTGGTGCCCTCTTCTGGCTTGCAGGCATACACACAGACAGAATATTGTATATATAATAAATAAATATTTTTAAAAACGTTTAGTTGTATAACTAACACTGAACTGTATAAATATGCATATAAGCAATTAATTTTATTTGTGGATAGCAAATGTCTCCCTCTACACCTTCTCTTCCCTCCCTCTCGCTCTTTCTTTTTAAGGCAAGGTCTTATTGTGCAGCTCTGGCTGGCTTAGAACTCTGTATGTAAACCAAGCTGGCCTTGAACTCACAAAGATCCCCCTGCTTTGCCTCCATATGGCTGGGATTAAGGCATACACCACCATGCCCAGCCCTCAAGTGTATGTCTTTTTATAGTACAGTTTGAGTTGCTTAGTGCTTCTGATTTCTTGGCAAAGTGAGCTGCTGACTTCACTATTCTGTGAAAACACAGATACATTAGGCAGGCAGAATACAGCATGGGGTAGACATTCTGGTTTATTTAGAAAAAAAGAAAGGATAAGGTAATGATTAATTATAACATCTCTGACTATCAGACTTTGCTACCTAGTAGTCTACTTTGTGGTCTTCAAAGCTCAACATTCCTCAGAATTCGGGATTTGCTGAACTGTAAGCTGCTCAACCTTTGCTGTTTCAGTAGAGTCAAGAGGGTGAATTTATTTATAACAGGTTCTCTAGTTTGGGGGCTGCATCAAAACAAACAGAATCCTTAAGAGTTCTTAGTAAATCTTTTTTGTTATTGTCTTTGTTTTGTTTGCCCTCAGGTCAGAAGAGGTGCCCTTCTTACAGATGGTTGTGAGCCACCATGTGGTTGCTGAGAATTGAACTCAGGACCTTTGGAAGAGCAAGCAATGCTCCCAACCTCTGAACCATCTCTCCAGCCCGACAACTAAACATTTTTAATTGAATTTTTCTAATTCTGAAACATAATCTAGCTTACTTTTTAGTACAATATATTGTATAAACACTTACCTTTCTAAAGTCAACAAAGGTTCAGCAGCTCTAGCATGATCAATAGGATAGCGTTCACGAACAGCAAACTTAACATCATCTGCTTCGTCAGTTCGAAACCTTAGGATATTTAAAATTAGGTACTCATAATCTGTGAGAACAATGTTCCCCTGAAATAAAGTAAAATATGATTTAATGTTTTTCCAAATCGGTCTTGAAACATCTTAAAAACTGATAAAGATGTCTCAGAAGACCCATGTATAGTTGCAGAAATGAAGCTGCAAAACAGAAAGCAGCAGGCACATCTAAGAAGGGTTCCTTGCACTGATCCAATAGGCTATGAAATGAATTCTAAGAGCTCCAAGTTGGAAGCAACCTAGAGCTAACCCATAGCAAAGAACCTAGAGCAACTTTATGTTCTTTGTCTGGGTACTGCACAAGTTAACTGAAGTTTTCACTATGAAAACCTAACAGTTGAGTGCCTTTAATAAGTGTGCCAAAGCTAGGCATGATGGCACACATCTATAATCCCAGCACTTAGAAACTGGTAGGAGATCCATGAGTGCAAAGTAATTCCTGCCTAAATAGCAATTTGAGGTCAGACTCAACTATGTGAGTCTGTCTCACAAATCAACAACAAAAGTTCCAAGTTTCAAAATATTCAGGTGAAGAGAACATGAAATGCAAATGCATGGAATTATGAAATAGTGTAGTATGTCTAAAAAAGGACAACAGTGTAGCCAGCAGTGGTGGGGCAAAACTATAATCTTAACACTCAGAAGGTTGATGAAGATTCCAGATTCTAGGCCAGCCTAGGATACATAGGGAGCACTGTTTTGGAAAATAAACAAATAAATAAATAAATTGAAAGCAGACTGGGGAAATTGCTCAGTGCTTAAAAGTACACACTGCTATTGCATAGGACCTGAGTTCAGTTTCCAGCACCCATGGCAGGCAACTTAACACGGCCTCTTACTTCAGTTCCAAGGGAATCTGAGGACTTTTTTTCCTCTGTGAGCATTTACATTCAAATGCATGCATGTATTTGCACATGTACAAATTTGCACACACACAATTAAAAATGAAAAAAAATACCTTTTTAAAAGATCCATTTAAAAAAATTAGGGGACTGGAGAGATGGCTCATCAGTTTAAGAGAACTTGTTACTCTTCCAGAGGACTAGGGTTCAATTCCCAATACCCACATGGTGGCTAACAACCATTTGTAACTCCAGTTTCAAGAAATTTGGCACCTTCTTCTGACCTCTGCAGCAACTAGGCAAAGGGTCTTTTTTTTCTTTCTTTTTTTTTCTTTAAAGACAGGGTTTCTCTGTATAGCCCTCACTGTTCTGAAACTCACTCTGTAGACCAGGCTGGCCTCCAACTCACAGAGATCCTCCTGTCTCTGCCTCCTGAGTGTTGGGATTAAAGGCATGTGCCATCATTGCTCCGCTAATGAAAATCTTTTTCTGCAAAATTTAAAGCACTAGTTAAATAATCCCTTCCCTGTTATGCTGTTTTCTGATTTTACGTTACTTTTCTCAGAGCTGTTCCTACTAAACTAAGTATAACTAAAAAAAGTTTTAAATTTTATTATTCTGTGTGTATGTATGCATATAAACATATATATGTGTGTATGCATGTATGTATGTGTATGTATATATTGTGTGTGTGGCAGTGGAGGTAGCATATGAATGTGTCACAATGTGTGTGTAAAGGTCAGAGGGCAGGTTTGTGGAGCTGGTTCTCTCCTTCCACTTTTATATGGGTTCCAGGGAATGAACTCAGGTCTTCAGGCTTCATGGCAAGCACTTTTAGCTGCTGAGCCATCTCATCGGTCCAAATTTATTGTAAATTTGTATTTCTCAGTTTCTTAAGTTGATCTTGAGCTACAGTAATCCTCTTCACACAGTCTAATCAACCCTAAATGCATCAATCCTCCAAATTTCAGACAGGAAAGCTAGAAGGTCAAATTCTGGTACACAGAAGGAAAGAGCAATTTTAAGTTTATTTAAATAGATTCAAATATTTAAATATATTTATTTAAATATACTCTTGGGGCTGGAGAGATGGCTCAGTGGTTAAGAGCGCTGCTTGCTCTTCCAAAGGTCCTGAGTTCAATTCCCAGCAACCACATAGTGGCTTGCAATCATCTATAATGAGATATGGCACCCTCTTCTGGCCTGCAGACATACATGCAGAATACTAAAAATACTGTACACATAATAAATAAATCTTTAATAAAAAATAAAATAAATATACTCTTAAGTATCAACAACTACCTCTTACAGATACCACAATGACTAAACAAAATTCCAAATGTACACTCTCGTATATAAATTCTTAGTATTCACCCCAACGTCATCACTAACTGGGTTTTCTTTGAGTTCGAAGCCAGTCAGGTCTACAGAGTGAGTTCTAAGACAGTCAGAGCTACACAAAGAAACCCAGTCTTGAAAAAACTAAAAAGAGAGATAGAAAAGTATTAGCAAAGACGTAGAATTAAAATAACACTTAACATCATCAAATTAAAATAGTGTTGAACACGATGAACACCTTAAACATACCACCGAATGAAAGAAGTGAAAAACAAATAGGGCATATTATTCTATTCCTTTGCTCCTCTCAATTTAACTTACCCTATCATAGAGCTCAATGATTAAATGATAAGCAGCTTCATCACTTCCAAATTGGAAATCCACAATTCTATCCACACCAAGTTGTTTTGCACTGACTAATCTCCGACTCTTCAAATGTTTTCGACACTAGCAAGAAACAGAAGAAAAAAAAGCACTTATGCAATAAAAATAAATTCCTAACCACTTGGTACTAGTTTATGAAAATTGTTATGTCATTGAGAATATTTAAGTGGTAAATAAAACAGTATGGTCATAAAACAAAAGCTTACAAATGATAATCAGAAGAAATTTTATTTTTACATATTTATTTGGGGTATGAGTGGTAACACATGCATGCCACAGTGTGCATGTGCAGGTCTGTAAATAACTTGCATAAATAGGTTCTCTGTACTCCAGGACTCAAACTCAGGTCATTAGGCTTGTAGTTTTTGTCCACTGAGTCATCCTGACAGTCCCCAGTGGGTGGGAAAATCCTTAAGCCTTTATTCTAATAACTTCTAATTGAAACAGTTGTATTGTATTCTATTTTTTAGAATAACGATGAGAAACAGGAAAACCATTGATTTACCATATATACTGGGCACTGCCCTGCTTATTTCATACACCAGTAGCTCTTTCTTTCTTTTTTGCTCTACTGCAAAAAATAATCTTATTATTTAAATAGACAAACAGACTTAACTCATAAGAGTGCCAAGAGTTTGCTATTGTTTTCTGTTTTTCGAGTCAAATGTCACTCAGTAGCTCAGACTAACCATCCTACCTCAGTCCCCCGATTTCTGGGGTTACAGACATGAGCCACCAAACCCAAGCATTCTGTTAGAGTGACACATGATGGCAAACTCCTGTAATCTTAGCACAGGAAGAAAGAGCATCCCAAATTTGAGGTCAGTCTGGTCTAGATAACGCATTCCAGGCTGGGAATGGGGCCTCATGCCTTTGGTTCCAGCACTCGGGAGGCAAGGGAGGCGAGGCAGGTGGATCTCTGAGTTTGAGACCATCTGGTCTACACAGAGAAACCCTGCCTGGAAAACAACAACAACAAGGAGTAAGTTCCAGGTCAAAATGTGGAATATTCCTTTCACACTGTGTAAAGATATGCCACTGTGACTGGTTTAAATAAAAGCTAAACAGCCAATAGCTAGGCAGGATTTTCAGGGCAGAGAGAATGCTGGGAAGGAAGATGTAGAAGCCAGACAGATGTCAAATGACTGGACCTCATAAAATGGGACAGAGGTAAAAGCCATGTGGTAGAACACAGATTAATAAAAATATGGATTAATTTAAGTTATAAGAGCTAGTTAGGAACAAGCCTAAGCTATCGGCCAAGCTTTCATAGTAGGAAGTCTCTGTGTGGTTATTTGGTAGGCAGGACAGAGAAAGACTAACTATACCAGCACGTTAAGGTACATACACCAAGTCTGAGGATCTGAATTGGATCTTAGCCCCTACCCCTCACCTTATAGCAGGAGAACTGACTCCCCACACGTTGTCCTGACATTCACTTGAGAGCCCCAACTTGTGCCTGTCTGTTGAGTCCATCTACATACACACACTCCCACATTAATGAAATGAACAAATGAATAATGTAGTTTTAAAAATTAGCTTCAAACTTAAAATTTACCTTCATGGCAAAACTAGAGGGCATCATGTTCTTAGGCCACTCAAATTCTGTTGTGTGAATACGTATACCAGATTCAAGTAACAATGTAGCTTTAAAATCAGGTCTGTAAAGAGAAAACCAAATTTTTCTTTAGAGATTTGCCAAAGTTCACTTTCTGGGGAAAAAAACCCTAAAACGCAGGTTAAAAAAACAACGTCATATCTATTTACCAAAAATAAGCCTATAAAATATTCTTACTTTTGAAGTCGAATAAGATATGTCTTGTTATCCACATCATAAACGTTGTTTACTCTCATTCCTAGCAAGCTGTAAAGATAAAAAGAAACATGTAACAAAATCATGCTCTTGTTTGAAGCAAAACTTTCCGTCATTTAAGGTCGAGGACTGGGAACTCTTCAAGTGGGTATCAGGACCGCCTATTTAGGTTACCCCTCCCCCAATTAACAGGAGCCATTTAAGCATCAGGAACAGCAGACAGCTTCCTTCAATTGAACCGACCCAGTGCTTTGGGGAAAACACTGTAAAACTGAATCTGATTTATTACGAGGGGGCGGGAATGATCGAGCCCCACGAAAATACGACTGAGCTCCCACAGCTAAGTAAGAGCCAAGTTCAGAATCCAGGTCCCGCTCTGCGAACCACAACTGAATGGCACTGCTCCCTCTCCTTGGGATTGAAGGATGGGCGTTTTGGAGAAGCCAAACCTTCGTTTGGGGGACTCAGGACGCCGACGGACCAGCGCCCGGGAATGGCAGCACGCGGGCACGCGTCCCAGGGGGCACCCCGAGGGCACCGGCTCCGAGGTCGGCCTGTAGGCCCCATCAATCCCCGGGGCACCAGGACGACCGTGGGGATCCCGGGCCCGGCTCGCGGCCGCCCGCTGCCCGACCTCCTGGCGCGAGCCTGCTCACCCGCACCACCATACCTCGCATTCAGCTCGGCGAGCACCGCGCGGAGATCAACGGTGCTGAAGCGGCTCTTCATGGCTAAGGTACGCGTCACTACCGCAGTCCTCTCAGCTGCTGACCCGACGCCCGGCCGCTTGGCTCCTGCGCACGCGCGCTCAGCTCGTCGCTACGGCAGCCCGGACGGCCCAATATTCCTTGAAGCGAGAGTGCATCCTGTAACTGAAACATTTTGTTAAATCAGGGTCAGCTCCGGTTTTTTCTCACTGTATCAAAACAACTCGAAATAGGGCCAACTACCTTCTCGAATCTGCGTCCCTTCCTTGGACACCGATAGGATTAGAACCGCCCCCTTGTCCCCTTGCGTTTGGGGCTGGATCCATGTCGGCCACCACAGCGGCCCTGGAGCTCAGTGACAATCTTGAAGCGAGTCGAAGGAGAATTTCCCTAGGAGGGTGCTGGCGCTCCGGGTGGAAGAACAAGGGCGCTTTCAGAACGCTTTGAGCCCAGAGAAAACCGAACGGTTGGCGTGTCCGCATCCAGACGAACCCTAGAGAGGGGTTCCTATTTGGTTGGCTGGATCCGAAGTAGACTTCTGCAGCGTAATGTTAGATTCTCATTCACCTTGAATGTGGTGGGTGCCATACAGCCTGGGTTTCACAAATCCCTGGCGGCTCAAGTATTCAAGAATTTCGCTAAGATGTCAGATAAAAATAAAGCGAGAGTTCCCGTGGAAGAACGAGAATAATTACTCCTCGCCCACATCCCAGCCTTCTCTGAACTTCTGATTCCGTGATTCATGAATTATTCCAGGCTCAAATATCGCTAGTCTATTTTTTTTCTTTTTAAAAGTTCTAGTATTAGTAATAAAGTTAAAACTAAGAACAAAAATCTATTAGCTTTGGACAGTGGAAGGGTGTGTGTGGGGGGCGGGGGTTGTTTTTGAGATGGGCTCTTGCTATGTAGCCCAGGCGCCTTAGAATTCTCTCCTCTTGCCTCAACTGAAATTACCAACACACTTACCAAAGTGGACAAATTTTACACTAGTGATATATGTACTTAGAAGTTAAAAGTCATAAGCATTCAAATGAAACCCCTCTGAACAAAACACCAAAATCAGGAGAGGGGTCGGATTCAGGTGTCTAAAGACATAAGGACTTTTGTAATTACTGTTTTGGGTTTTTTGAGATAGAGTATGTTGTATAGTCAAGGCTGCTCTAAACCATATAACCCAGGGTGGCCTCAGCCTCCCTCTGTCCCCAGTCTCCTCGGTATCAAAGGTACAAACTGCCATGCCCAGATCATAAACCTTAACACTGGCAAATGTCTTCATCTGTTTTCTGTTGCTGGAACAAAATGCCAAAGGTTAGATGATAAAGTTCACTTACTCCACAGTTCTGAGTGCTGGAAACCTGAGACCGAGTGGCCTTGTCTGTTTCAAATTTAAGGAGGGCTGTGAGCGACAGGGACCAGAGGCCAGGCGGTGGCCGTGGCTGCTGCTGCCGCTGCTTCTCTCCTGTCCTCTTCCTCTTGGTTTTCGTTTTGGCTTTTTTGTTGTTGTTGTTTTTGTTTTTAAACAGAGTTTCTCTGTAGTCCTGGCTGAAACTCACTCTGTAGAACAGGCTGGCCTCAAACTCAGAGATCCGCCTCTCTGCCTCTTGAGTGCTGAGATTAAAGGCATGCACCTCCACTGCCTGGCCAGGCATTTTTAAGTTTTTTCTCATGGGAGTGAAACTGTTTTCTCCCGGGAATAGTACTGATTCTGAGATATAGGATTCCCAGTTTTCTAACCACCTACCTGGTAACATCTAAGCCCCAACTGTTAAAGATTCTGTCACCTCCACACGACTCCATGGGGCATCAAGATTCCAGCACTCGAACTGTATCCATATCACAGCATTCTGTAGTGAGCATCAATCTTTTTTTTCTGAGCTGGACAGTGGTGGCACATGCCTTTAATCCCAGCACTCAGGGGACAGAGGCAGGTGAATCTCTGTGAGGTCGAGGCCAGCCTTGTCTACAGAGCGAGTTCCAGGACAGGCTCCAAATCTACACAGAGAAACCCTGTCTCAAAACAACAAAAACAAAAATTCTGTCCTAAATACAATTAGAAGGTTAAGTGTATAGCCAAAACACATGCAGAGGCATAGATGCAGGGGAAAGAAAAAGTGACCGACATAGAATATTTAAAATAAAATACAGGCATGTGGCAGAAAAGAGCAACAGGCACAAATCTTCTCAGTTCTCAGTTTTGCTGCGTTACCCAAGAAACTTTAGTCCCTCTGTAAATGGCTTCTGTTGCAGCTACAACAGATGTAAAGAATGCAATGCCTTGCACATGCACAGCATCCAGGGATGGATCTGACTAGGGCAGTAGGGGATGAAAAGACAGACACCCAGACAGAAAGCTGGGATCAGATGGAGAAAAATGGTTTGTTTTGTTTTGTTTTGTTTTTTTAATCGAGAGTCGAACAGAGAGGTAGGGTTACTACATCCATTTGAACAAGGAGGCTGACTTTATGGTATACAGCTGGATCAAGGAGACAGGTTTAACTCATCTCAGTAGGAGCAGTTTTTGTCCGGGAGCTGTCTTCAGGCTGTAAACATCCAGGGAGAGAAAGATGTGGTGGACACTTCTGCACACACTGTCAACATCCATACTTGGAGCAGGGGAAGACTGCCATGCCTCTGAACCTCGTTCTAGGGGGAAGGCTTTGCCATTCCTTCGTGGGTCTCAATGGGCATCCTTAGAGTCCTTGTCATGGCTGTGCATATATCAGCAACACATATTCACATGGGGCTTTCTCTACTCCTATAAGACAAGTTTATTCTCTTAGCATTCTGAGGGTCAGAAGTCATAAAGGGATCTGCAGAGCTGCATTCCTCTACATGTATGTGTCTGTGTTGGGGGGGGTGTCTCTGGAAAATCTCTTGCATTGTTTCTCACAGCTCCCAAAGTGGCCATATTCCTTCATCGGTGATCCTGAATGGTTCTGCTCTCTGCTTCCAGGCCATATCTCCTTCCATAACTCTAGTGATCATATCTTTTTATAAGGACCCTTGGATTATATGTGGATCATTGGAATAACCTTCCTACCTCACTACCCCAAAGTTAATGGAACCTATGAAGTCTTTTTTCCCCTACAGTGTCAAATGTTGGAATACTGACATCTTTCGAGGAGAGAGGAATTAATTATGCCATCTCTCATGGTTAGGTTCCATAAAGCTGAGAAGTTCTATAGGTTCTATAATGCCATGGCTAAGAAGGTAGCTAGCTACTCTGATGTAGTGCTTACAGGCACAGCTAAGCTGCTGTGGATCAAATTCACGGATCTAGTTAGGAGAAAAAAATGGAATGAGATATACTAAAATTGTTTCATCTATTTTTTTGTAGTAGGGAGAGGGTAAATTTGTTGTTTTTTTAATACTTAGCATCTCTGCTGCTTCCATCTAGTAAATATGTATGACTTAAATTTCTTCTGTCCTTTTGATAAGGATTTGGTGTGGCTTCCAAGTTTTTAAAAGGGTGTTCTGTATACATCTGCAATAAGACTTAACACAAATGAATACAGAGGCATGTATTAAAAAAAGCTAGAAAGACATTACAGAAATGACAGAAAAATCTCTAACTAAGGACTGAAGTCGGGAACACAGACATAGCTAAATTTATCAGTTGCCACTTAGCGGCACAAGTTACTTGAGAAAGTACGTTTTATGAGACAGCAGTTTTTCTCCAACGGCTTTTAAAGAAACTAGCAGTCCCTGCTGGTTCCTTGGATAATAACATCTTTTTTCGTGATATGTTTTGACTATGCTCCGATAGGAGTCAGTAGTGAGGCGCTACACGTCCCTGAATAGCTTGAGCAAACCTCTTAAGTTTTAACCCCCGTGTTGGCCAACTCCTTTGAAATAAATCTTAAAGATAAATTTTCTTAGCGGGACGCCGTTTAAAAGACGCAGTGGTAGGCTAAAAAGAGACGGGGTCTCGCTATGTTGCCCAGGCTGGAGTGCAGTGGCTATTCACAGGCGCGATCCCACTACTGATCAGCACGGGAGTTTTGACCTGCTCCGTTTCCGACCTGGGCCGGTTCACCCCTCCTTAGGCAACCTGGTGGTCCCCCGCTCCCGGGAGGTCACCATATTGATGCCGAACTTAGTGCGGACACCCGATCGGCATAGCGCACTACAGCCCAGAACTCCTGGACTCAAGCGAT
>LOJH01021871.1:0-14713 GCA_001685095.1 Ellobius talpinus
GGAGGAGGGGAGGAGTTGGAAAATTTTTTAATAACAATAAAAAGTGTCTGAAATTAAAAAAAAAAGATCAGTCTTCTTCTAAAATCCACCAATGAGTAAGCTGAAAAGAACATCATGAAAACAATTTTATTTGCAAGAGTGTTTCAAAATCCTCAGGGGAAAAAGTATTCAAGTAGGTGAGAGAATTGTATAGTGACCTACAAAAATGTTGAAAGAAGCTTAAGAAAGCGCAAATAAATGGAAGGAATACATCCTGGGCTCATGGATTAGGAAATTTGGTTTTCATAAAATGTACCTCTACAGAGCAACAGAGATTTATGCAGTTTCTATTAGAAAATTATTGGAAATATTTGCAGAATATGTATGGGATGTTGAATAACCTTTAATATCTAAAACTATACTAATAAAAATGAAATTTGAGAGACTTACATTTCTCATGTCAAACATATTTCAAATATACAAGCATATACAAGAACAAATAAGGAAGATCTGAAACAAAGATGGACAAATTAAGCCCAAAACATAACTATGCATTTGGGGTCAACTGACCTTCTACAAAGGCATCAACAAGACAAAAAGACTTTTCAATAATCAATATTGGGACAATCCAGATCAAGAACCAAAATTGAAGTGTAAGTGTAAGACCCAAACCTATGGAAATCTAAGAAAATCATAGTTAAAAATTTTTGCAGTTGTTTCTTGGATGTAGCACCAAACATCAGTCCTAGAGTTGCAAGAGAGCAATGCGACATCAAACTTAAAAGACACTACACAAGACAGAACACAACTGATAGAGAGAAAATACATAAATTACAACTATTATTTAACAACACAAAAAGCAAAACTAACTCAACTAAATCTGAGTGAAGGGCTTATTATATAGATATTTATCAAATGAAGATATGCAAATAGCCAACAATTGCATAAAGTATTGCTAAACAAAACTATCCTCAGGGAAATGAAAATTTTAATACTAGAATAGAAGCTTACTTACATAATGTGCTCAGCATCAAGAAAAACTGGAAATTTAATGAGTTAAAAATACATACACCTGTGTTCTTTTGGTAAGTAAAGTGACCCTGATATGATGCAAACATAGAAATTCCCCCCTCAATAAATAAATAAATAAAAATAAATAAATAAATAAATAAAACTGCCCCCATTCTCTATGCTCCTCTAGCCAAGGTTCTGAGATAGCTTAGCCTTCACAGCAACTAAAATATTTCACAAATATCACACAGCCTTACCATTCTATCCCCAAATGCATTGTTCAAAGATCACACCCTATTACCAGAAAAAATTGAAACTATATGATGATAGAAATTTCATTTATGTTCTGTTTTTGACATTTTCAAGTCATTTCATGAAGAGGTGCTCAAAGTGCATTAAGTTTAAGAGAACAAAGCCACCCAACAAGCCCTGGCTAGACAGTGGGATAAAAACAAGTAGAATAGTCACATCCTCAGGTCTGGGCTTCTTAATAACACATATCTGTTGCTCAGATGAATCAGAAATCGAATCAGAATTTTGAGTGGAAGTTTCCACAAGAAAGCAGATCAGGTATAATTTTTTTCAAAAGGGCCAATATTTCATGGTTCTTTTGATAAAGAAAATGAAGGTAATGCAGGGAGTCTTGACTTCCCTTGCACAGTCTCCCAGAACACACTCCCAAAGGGAATAAAATTCACCTTATTTCTTTACTCATCAGAGTAAACTTTAAAGTTGGTCTATATGTATTGAAGAGTCCTGAGTTCATTAGCCTCTAGGAAGGCTTTGGCATACCGTCTGCTCTGAAGGCAAACATTTATTTAAGCTGTAAATCCAAAAGGAATTCTTGCATTTTATTTCTAGTTTTGTTGCCTTTGATCCTGAAAGTAATTAACTTTCAGCAGCAGCTAATTATCAGTGAAAAGAATTCGGAGTCTGTATGGTTGTTTTTCCCACACAGGCTTGGCACACTGTTTATTACTTGAAAAAGTCTTATTGCTCTATGCATTTCAATCCATTTTACAGTGTATTTATTATCCAGGATTCAGATTATAACCATGACCTTTCATCTAATGACAAAATCTCACACAGAGAAAAAAATAATGATTTTTAACAAAGAGACAAAGGGTGACAAGAGGGGACTGAGAGATGTTGGGAGGGAAAAGAGGATGACATGCACAGAGCTTCAGCTAGATGCTCTCCCTAGTCCCCATCCCCATCACCCCAAGAACACTCCCCTGTATCGAAAATCCCATCCCCTGTATTCAGATTGGGCAGCCTCCACCTCAAGTGTATTTCAGACAGAAATCATGTCCCAAAATATGATATGAGAAAACAGAAAGAAATGGATGAAAGTAATTGAGGTCAGGGGTGCTCCTTACTCTTCCATGTTAATATTAGTAGTTAGGACCTTAGATGAATCAGAACGTTAATGACTTACCACTTCATTGACCCCAACTCCACCTCTTCCTCTCCCGGAAATGCACTCAGAAATATTCACCAACCCTTTTTGTCAACTATTTTTCAAAAGAAAAGTCAAATATCCTTTAAGGATATTTATAGTCTGTATGAAATAAATATGCTATGATGGTTTCCTTTCAAGGAAAAAATATAAAGGAAATGCAATAAGGGATTAAAAATATCTATTCCTTAAAGAAATCTGTATGCTTAGTAGTGTAAAGAACTCTATGCAAAACTGAATGTATTCAGCCAATTGGGGGACAAAACACTCTCAACCACAGAGGGAGCTTGACCTAAGGGCTCTTCAGTGTCAGAAGAATAATCTTCAGAGACTGCTGCCCACTGTCTTCTTTAGGTTTCTATCAAGTTAGAGAATTAGAAAACAATATTCCAGGTACTTAATAGGTTAAGTCAATTCAAAAATCGCCTTTCAGTTGTCTTTATGAATTTTGCAGAATGGATGAATCTACAAATTTTTTGTGAGTATTTGAGAACTGGTCTGTCTATGAAGCCCAAACTTGCTTGGAATTTACAATCTTCCTGCCTCAGCTTTTAAAAAAAAGAATTACAGATGTGAATCACTATGTCTGGCTTCTTTCAATAAAATTCTCAAGCAAAGCAATGATCTCTATTTTCTGATAAGTTACATGAAATTGTTCTTTTCAAATGGAATAAAAAATGCTCCTTCTGAGTAACTGAAATGTGACTTTTCATAATATTGTGTACTTTTGGGGGGTATAGAGTTTAATTAGTGGATTATGGAGGGGAAAGGGAAGTGGAAGAGGGGGAAGGGAGAGAGGGGAAAGAGATGGGGAAGCAGAGAGATATAGAGACAGAGAGACAGAGAGACAGACAGAGAGACAGACAGAGAGAGAGAGCCTTAATATTATGCATTTAAGATCCACTGTTTTTGTTAGAGTTGCATCCATTTATGGGATACTTGGGTAGTCACAAAACCTAAGCTTGTCTAGAAGACTTAGGAATTCATTATAAACTTGCTCTCTTAGAATAATTCATCTTTGGAGTCTCTATTTCAATAGCTTTTAAAATAAAGGTCTATCCTGCCTCATTTTTGTTAGAAATTATGAAAAGAAGAGATATTTAATATTCATTATTGGCTTAAAGGTTTTCCATTAGAAAATTCAAAAGCATGTGTTTAATGTACTTCTAACACTCGACTTTTAAAGAAGTTACTAAATAGAAGATCCTTAATTGTAATACGAGTTTATAAGGATTGTTTCAAATACGATACCACAAAGGCAAAAACAATGTGTTATATATTCTCATGTACTCCATTAAGGAGTTAAGATTGAAACATGCCTTGTGAATTTGCTGCGTGGTTCCTAAACCTGAAGTGATGTGGTGCCAATGGCTTTAGAAACACCTTCCACAACACTGAGGTGGTAAACAGTGGCAAATGTTCTTACTGAGTGACACCAGACACTAATATTCTTATGCCAAGTTGTGGGGTGGTCTCCATTTTTATTAGTTCTATAAAATGTCATCTGTGAAGACTGCATTTCTTTGAACAATCTATTCTTCTGAATGTGTTCTCATTGGGGGTACCCCATTTTATCCAGTACTCTTATCCTTACCCAGTACTCTGTCCTTAGTCACTTTAGAAGCCATCCCTAGGTATCAAGTAATTCTGAGACTAATATTACTGCAGATATTTATAAAGAGCCACACTCATGAGCTTCCCTCCTCTCTGTGGTTCCAAGTTCTAATGAACTGATAAAACAGACCAGTTTAGAGGTGCCCTCTCCAGTGGAAGCAAGGCATGTTCATGATAAGAACTCTTTTCTATCCAAAGAACACAGACACTTCATTCTTTAAGTTCTCTGGGAAATTATGTGTGAGATTACCTTTTTCCATAACTTCTAATATTTAATTCTACATCCTCTAGGATCCTCACGGTACTTTCTCGGGCAGATGGGATAACCTACCTCTGGAACATTCAGTCATCTCTAGGAATAATTCCTAGCAAATTTAAAGAAGTTTAAATATGTTATTCATCCTTATAGAGCAAATGCCCTAACGCTTAGGGTGTGTCATCAGCTTAAAGTTCACCAGACTCGTTTACAGATGTGTTTCCTTTCCATTCAGTTCTGTAGTGATAAGGCGAGAGCAGGTGACCCTCCTCCATCACAGTTCCTTGCTTGAAGAGTTTTCTATTGAAGAGAATGTCTTTGCCCAGCAGGAATTCTTCTTTTTCACTGTTGTTTGCTTGTTTTATTAAGGTTGCTGGGTAAGTAAACAGCTCACTGTGGTTTTGTAGTAAATTTCTTAAAAGAATGCTTTGCCATGTGACTTGTGATTAAAATATATCTGTTCACTTATATGTGGATTTTATGTGTCTACACAGAACTCCAATGAGTTCACACTGCCATTACCACATGGATGCAATGCTATTGTCCTTTGTAAATTTCACCTGATGTTGGGTCATAGCTATGTAATGTGTTGAGATTGTTTTCTTATCTTCTTCTGCATTCCATTTTGAGAACTCCCAATCTTCTAACATATGTATAAACCTTAAAAATAGAGTTCTTTATTTGCAATATAAGGTTTTCTAAGTTATAAAACCTCTCCTATGCATCACCTGTTCCACTTGCCTCAATCCCCAATAACCACTTCTCTGCTTATGCTCCATTGCTTGAACAATTTCAGACTATCATAAGGTTAAAATCTTACAGCATTCAGCCTTTTTAGATCTGTTTCTCCATTTAGCAATTTGTATTTAGGATGTGTCCATATTTTTGCGGTTTGATCACTCATTCCTTTTGATCACTGAATACAACTCCGACATATGGAAATATCTCAGTATCACTGCATCTTTGAAAAATCATGTATACTTTCAGATTTTAACAATTGTGTAGAAAGCCGCAGTAGATAAACACATATATGTCTTGTATGTACTTAATATTCAAAAAAAGTTTTGGAAAAAGTTTTGCTATCTGTTACAACTATGTTTATTTTATGCTATCTGTTACAACTATGTTTATTTTAGTAAGAAGGAGGTATCTTTTGACACCATTGATTGAAGATTTGCACCCACTGCGACTAGGCACCTGTTGCCCCACGCCTTCCCAGCTCGTAGTATCAAGAGGTTTCATATGACAGCCAGTTGAATGACCGTGTCTTAGTGTCTACTTATTTTAACTCTGAAGTATTTTTACACAATATTTTGATCACTGTTAAATGTCTTCCATAGCTTGGATATATGAATACTTGGTTCCCAATTGATTCCTCCCACTGATTAGGGAGGAAGGGGGATAGGTAAAGGGGTACCTACATGAGGAGTTTATAGTATCAAGCTACTTACATTCTGTTCTATGATTTATGCTTGCCAGTAGAGATGTGATGTCTCAGTTTCTTGCTCTGGCTATCTGCTGCCTTGATATTCCCACCATTTGAACTCTAACTCTCTGGAGCAATAAACCAAAATAACCAAAATGAACTACTCTACCTCCAAGTTGCTTTGGTCATGATATTTGATGACAACAATAGAAAAGTAGCTAATATAGCCCCCTTTCATGTTATTTAAAGTCTATCTTATTTGGTGAGGTAGTGGTTTGGATGTTTACTCCAATTTTTAAGTTTAATTTTATTTTATTCAATTAACATTTTTTCATTTCTTTTATATACTGACCACAGTTTCTCCTCTCTCCACTCCTCTGGTTCTCTCTCTCCCATCTAGCCCCATCCCCATCCACTTCTTCTCTATCCCCATTTAGAAAGGCACAACTCCCATGGGCCTGAATGAAACATGGTGCATCAAGTTGAGGTAGAAAAAATCTCTCTCTCTCTCTCTCCCCTCCTCTGTGTATGTTTCATATGCACCCATTCATATGTACTTGCACATAGTACCTGCATACCTGTAGAATCCAGAGTGAGAATCAAATTCCCTGCATCTGAAATTACAGGAGATTATAAATTGTCCAACATGGAAGCTGGACAAGTGCTCTCAACTTATGATGATGAGGCATCTCTCTAGCTCCTTTAACAACTTTTTAATTGAGATGTGTTCCTTGTTAAAGATCAAGACATATATTTTAAAACATGTATTGTTTCAACACAAAGGTGGTTTTAGAATGTTTTTCTCCTTTGAATTCTTTCTCAGTTTCTCACTCTGCACACTCATTGCACTATTACAGGAAATTTTCAGATAAGCACATAATAAAAATACCCCCAACACTCCTATTTCCTGCAATTCACCCTCAAGTTGCTTCTATTTTCTTCAACTAACTTTTGCTCATAATTTCATTTACTTAATTTTCTGTATCTATATAAAAAATCAAGGAATGAGAGAAAATATGTGATGTTTGTCCTTCTGTGATTGCTTAATTTACTCAATCCTATTATATCCAGTTGAATACCTTTTACAGCCAACCATGTAGTTCATCCTTCTTTATGGCTAAAATGTTGCATTTTTCATTCATAACACCCTTCAATTATTTATTACCATCATTCATTGTTGGTCACCTAAGCTGGTTCTACAATTTACCAATGCTAAAATAAACATTAGCATACTAAACATCTCTGCACTATGTTAACCTAGAGTTCTTCCAAGAAATACCCAGGTGGGGTACAAATATGGTAGGTCTAATTTTAGTTTCGTTTTTCACTATAATTTAAATTTTAATGTTTCCGGATTTCACATATGCATATAATGTGGTTTGATCAAATCCACCTCCAGCTCCTTAGCACCCCGTACCACATGCGTATAATGTGTTTTGAAAAACAGATTAATTGGATTGAAAAATAGAATTTCACACATGCATATAATGTGTTTTGATAAAATCTACATCTAACTTTTTAGTTCTTCTTACAACATTTTTCCATCCCAACTTCATCTGCTAGTATTCAAACCCTCTGAGCACACCAGTGTTGCTAGTATGTATATGGATGAAAGGTCATGCATTGGAGCAGAGATATCAGGGGTGGCATCACAGAAGAAAACTGACACTCTGGCATACCCAGTTGTCATCAATTGCATGTAGTCCCACAGTTACAAGTGGAACTTTATGACTCCCTTTATGATCCACGATGGTATTTCAGCAGCCTTGATCAGGTGTGGTTCTTATTTATGAAGTCGTGGCTGTTATATGTTCACGTGCGCAATGACACTATCATGCTCAGATGATACTGTTTCACATTAGCCTTCCAACACCTCTGTATTTTACACACTTTCTCCATCCTCTTCTGATAAGATTCCTAGGCCATGGGTAGAAGGTTGTGGTGTAGATACCCCATTTAAAACTGAGAATAGAATTCCACAGGCTTTTAGTCTCTACATAATGATTAAATTGCATCTGTACTCATTGTTTTCCTCTACAAAGAGAAGCTTTGCTGGTGAAAGTTCAGCTGTACTGATATATGGGTACAAAGATGAATGTTTAGAAAGCAGTTGAATATTATGGCAACTTAGCAACGTAATATTAGTAGGCTCTCCTACTAATAGTGTCTATCATCTAACTACTTGTGGTTCTTCTCCCCATTAGCAGTACCAGGCATGAGTTCATTCTTAGGAAGTATCTCTTAAATCTAATCAGCAAGTGATTGATTCCCCCCATGGGGCGTTTTATTTTTGATCTATAGGAAGAATTCTGCTTTTTAAACAAATATTTCTCAATTTTTAAAAGTGTTTATCAGATTTTAGAGTTTGTGTCTAAAGTCATCATCTGCAAATAGGCTACACTGACTTCTCCTGTTTATATACCAATTATTTTCTTCTCATCTTATGGTTATAACTAAGATTTTAAGTACTATATTGAATAAGGGTCAATAAAGTAAACATCCATTTCTTGTTTCTGAATTTAGTGAAAATGCCTTTAGATCCCTCCCAACAAGTTTAAAGGAGGCTATAGGTTTGTCATATATAAATTTGCATTTTGAAGTATACTCCCATTATTTGGGCATTTTGTCATGGTAGGATATTTACTAACAATGTGGACATGAATAGAGAAGGGGTATATTAAAATTTTAACATTTTTTCTAAGAGGCTTTTGCCTTCTGGTAGACCTTAAATCCTTTAAAACTTTTATTTTGTTCTGTTTGGATTTTTAAGATTTATTTTGGTTTTTATGTGCATTTGTGTGTTTCTGTATACATTATAGAAACCACATGTGTGTACTATCCTCAGATGCCAGATTATGTCATCAGATACACTGTAGCTAGAGTTGTAGGTGGTTGTGATATGGATGCTATGACCTAAACCTGTGTCTGCTACAAGAGCAAGCCACTTGTCTAGCCCTAGACCCTTATTCCAGAAGGCACCCCCTGCCCACCCAATGGTTGCTTCTCCCAGGACAAAAAGTAGGCTGATCATGGGTCTATAGCTCTTTTATTGCTCCTGAGATCCAATATCCCCAGTCTCAACCATACCCCTGTAGAAGAAAACCTGCTATGTTCTCCCTTTCCTCTCTGATGCTATCCCCAAGAGATCATAAAGAATATCTCCTCCAATCTTCCTGCCCCAAATGTATTCCAGTAACCCAAAAAGGCTGACCTACAAATAAACCAGCTGAGCAGGGCAGGAAAACAGACAACACAGAGCCACCATACTCTCCAAAAATCTAGAAAAGAAACAGAAACCAAGGAACAAAACCACCACCCAATAAAGACAGATCCATACATCACACCCAAAACTATAATCATCCAAAACTCAGATGCCAAGACACCAGCACAAAAACATAATAAATAACAACCAGGGCAATATTTCCCAGCTGCTCTACCACAGAAGGCACCGAATATCTCAGCATAGCTGGATTACAAGGAAAGAGATGTATGAAGATGATGGAAGTCCTCCAAGAGGAAATGAATAAATCCCTTGACAACCCCAAAACAATACTGACAGTTGGATTAAACAATTAAAACTGTTCAAGACCTAAATGTGGAAACAAAATCAATAAAGAAAGCACAAACTTATGGAATTCTGGAAACTGTCTCCAAAAGTAACATATCTTTTGACTTAAATTTTGAAGTCAAGATACTTTTAAAATATATAGGTTGGTTTAATCCAGCAGCATTTATAACCAAATGTCTTTTAGAAGCTGTTGCTCCTTCCCCAGCAGTCAAACAATACAAAGACAATGTAATAGCATGCAATATTTAGATTCTCTGTATAGTTTTCATCTTTATGTGGCCTTTTTAAAACAAACTATTTCATTTTTATTTTTTAATTTTTGTTTTTTTGAGAAACAGTTTCTCTGTGTATCATTGGCTATACTGGAAATCACTCTGTAGACTAGGCTGGTCTCAAACTTGATGTGGGATTCCCCTCTATATATTGTTATTACCATTAATGAATAAAGAAAACTGGCTTGGCCTGATAGGGTAGAACAGGGAAAGCTAGGATGAATGCTGGGAGAAAGAGGATGGAGTCAGGGAGAAGTCATGTAGCCCCAATGGAGACAGATACTAGAACATTAACCAGTGAGCCACAGCTACATGGCAACACACAGATTAGTAGAAATGGGTTAAATTAATATTTAAGAGTTAGCCAATAAGAAGCCAGAGCTAATGGGCCAAGCAGTGATTTAATTAATACAATTTCTGTGTGATTATTTTGGGCTAAGCAGCTGGGAACTAACTAGTAGTGCTAGTACAACAGGAACTCTCAGAAATCTGCCTTCCTTTCCCTCCCATGATGGGATGAAACCTGGCTACTACTCTCTTTCTTTTTACCACACCTAGTTACTCTCTTTCCTTTTTAAAGGACTTTCTCTATCCTTTTCTTTTCTCTACCAAGCCTACATATATTTTAAACACACTGCAAACCATTTAGAGTTCATTTTTTAAAAAAAAAATCTGAATCTAGCTTTACTGTATATCTCTATCTTTTTCTGAGCACATGAATCTTTAATCTGCTAAGCAGCATGGCTAGAATTAAAGCATCAGCTTTGGCAGCTAGTTTCACCTACTCCTTGGCTTTCTGAGACTCTAGCATCATGGCAGAAGTATTGATGGGAGTCACGTTTATTGCCAGAGTTTCTAGGTCCATGTCACCACCAAGAACCATGCTGCTGGCTATTCATGAGTACCATTTAAGTGCTTGGTGGAAGGGCCTCCTCAAAGAGCAGCCATACATTTTTTGCTGCTAACATTGCATCAGGAAGCCTTTCTTAAGGAAGCCACATCTCTGGTTGCCATCAGCAAACAAAGCCTACTGGAGTAAAGGCAGTTACTAAGAAGCTGAGCTTGACTCTGTTCTTGTCTGGCCTAGAATCCCCCCTTTTTTAAGCTTTCTCAAACTTTATGTAGAAATTTGTGCCCCATGTTAAGCTTCATTGGTAGATGAAAAGTTTCTGCCCCACCTGGTTCAGTAGCCATTAAGTCCTGTAGAAATACACAGAGGTTTATATTAATTATAACGTTTGATTTATTAGCTCAGGCTTATTATCAACTAGCTCTTACAATGTAAATTAACCCATAATTCTTATCTCCATTTAGCAATGTGAATTGGTACCTTTTCTCAGTAAGGCATTCACATTTGTTTCCTCTGCATCTGACTTGTCACTGATTCTCTGCCTTTCCTTTTCCCAGAATTCTCTTAGTCTGGTCACCTGGCTTCCTGCCTGGCTGCTGGCTTATCAGTATTTTATTTAACTAATATGAGTGACAAATCTTTACAGTGTACAAGAGCATTAACCACAGCACCATCCTTCTGTTAAATCCAAAAACCACACCTCCACATCAAGGAAAGATACCACTTCAGGGTAAAGAATTGGAAAAAATCTTCTAAGAAACCTAGACCTAAGAAGCAACCAGGTATAACCACTTTAATGTTTAACAAAATGGACTTGAATCCAAAAATAATCAAAATAGGTATGTAGGACCACTACATGCTCATCAAAGGAAAAATCTACAAAGATTTCAGTCCTAACTATCTGTGCCACTAAGATCAACAAATCAATAAATGGGGCTTCATGAAACTAAAATCTTCTATAAGGCAAAGGACACTGTCAACTGGACAAAGCAGCAGCCAACAGAATAGGAGAAGGGTTTTCCAAACTCACATCTAAGAAACTCAATATAAAAACAAATACAAGTAGTTTCATTATAATGGGATACATATCTAAAGAGTGAATCTCAATAGAGGAATCTCAAATGGCTGAAAACACAGAAGTGTTCAACATCTTTAACCATCAGGGAAATGCAAATCAAAACTACTTTGAGACTTACACCTGTCAGAATGGTTAAGCTCAATAACACAAAAACATGCTGGTGAGGATGTGCAGGAGGAACATTTCTCCATTGCTGGTAGGAGTGCAAATTTGTCAATCACTATGGAAATAAATCAATGGAGGATAGTTCCTCAGAAAGCTGGCAATCCATCTACCTCAAGATCTAGCTATACAGATCTTGGGCATATACTCAAAAAACAAGTTACCCTGCCTCAAGGACACTTGCTCAACCATGTTGATTGTGGCTTTATTCATAATAGCTGGACACTGGAAACAACCTAGATGTCCCTCAACAGAAAACTGATAATGAAATTGTGGTATATTTATCACATTTACACAATGGAGTATTACAAAAAAAGCATCATGGAATTTATAGACAAATGGAGAAACTAGAAAAAAATCATTCTGACTGAAGAATCCTAATCCAGAAAGATAAATAAGTCATTTTTTAGTTATAAGTAGATAATAGTTGTTAAACAAATGATAACCAAGCTACAATTCATAGAGTCAGAGAGGTAAAGAGGAGGGTTTAAGGAGAACACATGGATCTCCTTAAGAAGAGGGAAATAGAATAAAATTTATGGGTGGCCTGGGGGTGGGTGGAGAGTGAGCAGAGAATCAGGTGGGGGAAGTGCTGTGGAGGCAGAAAGTACAGGGAGTACAGCTAGAATTGGGGAGTCTTTGAGGGGAAATATGGAAACCAAGTGCAGTGGAGATTTCCTAGACTCTATAAAGTTGATCCTAATGAGGACGCTTAGTAAGAGGGGATGTGGAGTCTCAACTGGCTATCACCTGTAGCCAGGTGAAGCTTCCAGTAAAATGACTGGGTTGTATTCAATTAAGTTGCCCTCGTGGCCCCATCAAAATCCACAAAAAAATCCAGGCTGTTACCAAAACAAAGGGTTGCTCTCTACAAACTCACAGCAGGGACCCATTGTTGAGGACAACACCCACACAACTCATTGAACATGGAGAAGTTGAGTTGGTGCTTACATGGAGCTTTCACCCCTACATTACAGTCTCTTTACTGAGGTAGGACATTCAGGCTACCAAAAAGGAAACTTGGAAACAAATCCAGCCACAAAATTGTTGGCCTATATCTATCATGCCCTCAAAATTCATTAGGGCAATGATGGCTCAGAACTTCTGAGGACAGCCAACAAATGTCTGATTTAACTTACAGCCCACTGTACAAGAAGGAACCTATACCTGACACTGCTTGGGTCATCAAGAACCAGAGATTAGATAGCCCAGGGACCTAGGGTAGAATGAAACACTACTGGTCTTTAGAAAATGTATAAAATGTATAAAATTAGTACTAATGCTATTTTGCTATACTCATGGGCCAGCCGGTGCCTTATCTAGTCATCATCAGAGAGGCTTCCTCCAGCAGCAGATGGGAACAGATGCTGAGACCCACAGCCAGACATTACATAGAGATGGAGTCCAAATGGGAGGTCTCTGTCGTATTCCTACCATCACAGCTCAGGGAATCACAAGAAAGAGTAGGAAGAAAGATTGTAAGGACCAGAAAGTGTGAAGGACACCAGAAGAAGAAGGCCCTATGAATCAACTAAGCAAGAAACAAGAAACATATGAGCTCCCAGCAAGCACAGGGCCTACATGGGTTTGCACCAAGTCCTTTGTGTGTATATTATAGCTTTTAGTTTAGCATTATTATGTGACTCTTGACTGTGAGAACTAGTGGATCTCTCATTCTTGTGCTTGCTCTTGGAACTCTTTTCTTCCTCTTTGCCTGGTATATCCAACTTTGATATGATAGCTTTTGCTTCATCTTGTTATATTTTGTTTTATGCTTGGCTGTTGTCTCTTGGAAGCCCGTTCGCTCACAATGAGAAACAGAAAGGGAGTGGATCCTGAGGGGAGGGGATAGGGAGAAGAACCGGGAGGAATGAAGGGAGGGGGAACTATAGTCAGGATATGTCGTATGAGAAAACAATCTATTTTATATAAAAGGGAAAGGAATTTTTAAAAGAAGAATAAAATCACATTACTTTTGTGGAAATAGATATTATTAAGAAATTATCATATTAAGTAATTAAGCTGGTCACAGAGAAACAAATGCCATGTTTTCTTTCACTTTTAGTAGATTTTATACAGATACAGAATTTATGTAAAAATATGGAAATTAAGTAAGAGTAAAATTGTTCAGGCAGACAGAAAATAGTAACTTAGAGAAGATGGGGGCTCAAAAAGATACTAGGGTGTATGTGGGGGAATATGGTCAATATGTAATATATAATATATATTGAATATATATTCAAAACCTTAACAATAAATTTTTAAAAATAAATTATATCTACATATGATTATGCTCACCTTAAGGACAAAATGTTACTTTGTGAATCAATTCTAACCTAGTTAACCTAAAACTTCTATTATACTTGGTATATCACTCAACAGAAACACTGATTGTTTAGGACAGAAAGCAAATAGTAAACAAAAACTGAGTGTCTAGATCTAAAAAAGTTAATGGTCTTTCAGTACATCCATTGCTACTTCAGAAAGGGTTATCACTGAACTGTGCAGCTTGGCTCCATCTGGGATAATGATGATCAAATATGATGTTTAAAGTGTCTAATTTTACCCAATGATATGAGACTTTAAAGATTCTGAAGTGGCTGCTCTCCTGAGAGTCTGTGTAACATCCTCAAAAACTTACTTGGTTTAGTCTCAGTGACAATTTACACTTTAAAAAAGCAAATACATTTATAAATATTTTTTTCCTCGTGGACACTTTGAAAAATCTTAAGGATTCTGATTATCAAGTCTAAAATATTAGCAAAGCAAAAATTCTTAGGGCAGTAAATATATTCTGCAAACCTCATGATATTTAAAAGCATTCTGAATTCGTTGTCTATTTTTGAAAAAAAATGGTTTATTTCAATCTATTGTTACTCAATTCAAACTGAGGGCTAGGGATTATATACAGAAATTAAAGGCAAAGAATCATGGCAATAGCTCCTAAATGTCCAGAAGAAAGCTGTCCTTTTAGATAGTCATCTATTGCTGCGGGAGCTACCTTTGCTCCTTCAGCCAATAGCCTTTGAGATACCAGC
>LOJH01021872.1:0-15275 GCA_001685095.1 Ellobius talpinus
GAATACCATTGGTTAATAAAGAAACTGGCTTGGTCTGATATGGTAGAACAGAGCTAGGTGAGGAAAACTAAACTGAATGCTGGGAGAAAGAAGGCGGAGTTTAGAGAAGCCATGTAGCCCCTGCCGGAGACAGACGCTGGACAGAACTTTACCCAGTAAGCCACAGCCATGTGGGCGATGCACAGATTAATGGAGATGGGTTAGTATAGGATATGAGTGAGCCAGAAATACACTAGAGTCATTGGCCAAGCAGTGTTTTAAATAATATAGTTTCTGTGTGATTATTTTGGGGCTGAGCAGTCGGGAACAAACAAGCAGCTCTCCTTACAACACTGAGAGACTACTGGTTACTAGGGGGAAGGGTGTCACTTTCTTCAGTTACATGGATAAGTTTTCCATGCTCCAACAAACAGACTCCCACTCCCACTCCTGTGAGCAGCGCTAATTAACATAATGGGCCACACATACATAGAAAGATATGAAAGCAGGATGGGGATTTGCTGGGGAGAAGGGTTTTAGCAGAGAGGGGATGACAGAGAGCAATGGTGTGACAATGACTAACATTCATAATACACGCATATGAAACCGGCAAAGAGTAAAATAAGCCAGCAAATAAATAAAAATTTTGGAAAGTCAGGTGTGATGGTAGAAGCCTACACACTTAGCTGTCATGAAACAGATGCAGGAAGATAGTATTTGAATCAGCCTGGGATACACAGTAAAATCAAGGGAACCCTGGGCATATAAGAAGACCCAGCAGAGGCAGAAGGGCATGAGGGCATCCAACTAGAACCACTACACACTGGAGCTTGCACACCTCTAGGAATTTAAATGAGAATTGAGGAGGAGAAAATCCAGCACTTCTGCAGAGATAGGGACTCTTCTAAGTGATGAAAATGGCTGAGAAGCACATCCAGGAGACAACTAAGGGTGTCTGTGTGTCTCCAGGAGCAGCAGGACACAGACGGCTGAACAGACGTGCACGACTTTAAAACACAAAGGTCTTGTCAAGTAGCATCAGTGGTTAGATACCTCCCATTCTGCCTCAGTCAGTTCTCTGCATCAGAATCAGAGTGCACACAACCTTTGATCTGTCTTTCCTTTTTCTGGAAACACAGACCTAAATGCTGCTATAAAAGGCAGACAGAGAGGGAGGAGAGATGGAGAATATATAAACCACTGTGGGTGCTCTACAGTTTAAGAGACGCTCAAAAAAACTGCACATCAAACCCTCTCCATACTTACTACTGCCTCAGCTAGAATCCTCCACTCTTGTTGGCTAGAATAACTAAGCTTTCACAGTCTCTTACAGCTGTGTGCACATTTGAAGACGTTTATGGTGTGAAAGGCAAAGTGGCTGTAGCTCCATTTAACCTGCAGGACTTTTCTCAAAAAAACACATTTTTTAACAAAGTATTTGTATTTATAATTTTGTCTTACCTTTAACAAGAAGTCAATTAGAAACTTTTATCAGCATCTCACCAGAGTACAAAAAATATATATTATAAAAAAACTAGAAAAATGTTTAGTAATGAGAATATATTACTTATAATTTCATGATTTACAATGGAAAAAGTTAAATTGTTACTGTCAGTTTAGCAGGGCCTTGCTAAGTAACTCAGGCTGGACCGGAATGTGAGCTTCATGTTTTTGGCCTGTTGAGGGCTAAGATTATAGCATGAGCTACCAGGCAGCTTTATATAGAATTTTTCTAAGTGAAAATAAGTGTCCAAATGATAGCTTCAACAGTTATTGTTCCATTTTCCCTTCAGACTGCATATATACATTTCAAGCTGCTCGCTAGGATGAAAAGTTCTGGTTCGTCCTTTCCTTCACTTTATGGTTTAATTGCTAGTTGCTACATGGGCACAAGTGGAATCCATTTCCCTGTCATCTTCCGAACTGAAAACCCCTTAGCTCTGGAATGGAAAAGGCCAGCATCAGTGAAGGAAGTGGAGGCAAATGGATGTCTATCTGGAGGTCCCCAGGGTGGCTGTCCAGGTGAGGCTCTAGCTGCCTTAGGCTGCCCCTGACTTCATGGCACAGAGGACCCAATAACTGCCCAGAGCCTCTTTCTGAGCTCTGCGTCCAAGCCTTGCCATATCATTAGGGTGAAGTAGGGAAGAAGAATGAGAAAGCACATAGACTCAGGAAAAGCAAAGATGGCGCTGCAATAGGTTTAGAATTAGAACTTAGGTTGGGATTGGAATTTAGAATTAGGTTAGAATTAGGATTTAGGTTGAAATTGGAATTTAGAATTAAAATTAGAATTTAGGTTAAAATTAAGATTTAGGTTGAAATTGGAAGTTAGAATTAGAATTTAGGTTAGACTGAGAATTAGAATTTCCCAATTCTAACTTCATAGGTGAGACCGAGCTTTGATGACTGCAAAGAGACCATCTATGGGGCAGGCGGGATCACCAGGAGCAGCCAGTGGTGAGAGGAAAAGAGACACAGCCTGCCAGTTCATTCTAAAGCACACATTTAAGCGACTGAACCAGGATACCTCCACAGTTCCCAGTGTTTCTCAGTTCATTCATGCAGTCAGCATTCACCAGAAGGTACCACAGGCCCAATATGTTAGAAGATGCAAGTTTGGAGTTTCTAACAGTTGATCCAAGGCTGTAGGTTTAGAGCGCAGCTTAGGTACCACAAGCATCAAGTGTCAGCATGGCTGAGGGCCAGAAGCCCTTTTGAGCCTCTGTCCACCAACTGAAGCAGCATATCCTTCCTTCCACCTCAGCCTGGGAGCCAGACTGAGGCAAGCTAATCATGAAATCACAGAGAACATTCCCAGGTAGGCTCCCAAGGCCGTGTGCTCTTGTCTGCTTGAACAGTTACATCGCTGTGGAGTCCCTATGAACTCCTTGCTATGTGGCTTCCAGAAGGGTTCACCTCTGTGTTCCGCTCCACCTCCAGCTCCCTGCACTTTGGGATATTGCTTCCCTCTCACAGTGTTCTAGATTCCTCTAATCTACTCTCAGAATGGCAGATGTTCACCAGGGTTCCATTTTCATCTTTGCAAATCTCTGGATGGTCCGGGAAGTAGGGTCTTACATTTCTATTGTTTAAATAATTGTTACGCTGTCAGCTCAAATCTCCTTCCTCAGACAGTCACTCCTGCTTCCTGACATCTCCAGAGCATCACCCGTTCTCCTGTCTAAAGTGGAACTCTATCCCTGCCCCCCCAGACAAACGGAATCTGAGTTTCTCTCACCCTCACATCTGGCTAAATTCACTGGTTCACGGACCATTTGAAGTTTTCTTCCATTTCTAGCAAGGTTTCAGGTCTCTTCTGCTAATTTCTTCCCAGGTTGGCCACAGAAGCCTCCAGAGCCTTCTTGCCCTTGCACAGAGTTGTCCTAAGATGGTGTTTTGTTGTTGAACTCAGCTGTGGTCTTTGACAGCCCTTCCAAAGTCCTCTTTCATCTCTTAAGACCTACAACAGGCAACACTCCCCATGGCCCTGTGCAGTCTGACATTCAACTCAGCTATGCCATGTTTTGCAGACCTTCCCAGAATTCCATTGTGAGGCTTTGTTTTCCAGAAAGTCTCATGGGGTAGATCAGGATAGCTACAAACGCATACTCCTCCAGCCTCTTGAGTGCTGGGATGTCAGACATATGCTACCTTGCTCAGCTCCTTATTGGGCTGACAACTGTTACTTAGACTTTCGTGGCTTTTTGCCATCATTTAATCTGGAGAAAATCTCCTCCTGGCCCTTCGGATCCTAGCAAGATTCTTCCAGTGCCAATTTATAAATCTTAGACTCCCAGTACTCTGACTGAGTTAACGATGCTTACCCTCTCTATCCTCTGGGCCATCACCACATGACACTTAGTATGCTATAACACTAAGCCTCTTCCCCCAACACTAGAATACAAATGAGTTTTTCAACAAGAACTGTAATTTAATTGTTGTTGTCTCCTTGGGGCCTAAGGCATGCTGGAACGTGGCAGACACTCAGGAAGTGTCTAATTAACCTGGCATTAACAGTGAGGGACTATACAAGGCAGTTGGTACGCTATCCTCAAGTAAACATTAAGTCATGGTAATGGTTCAGAGCTATGAAGAATATCTTTAGGGACCGCATTGGGGGTGAATGCTGAATGGGTGAGAAGAGATCAGTATGGGAACAGACTTTAAATACATGAAAACTTGGAAATACAAGGGATGAACCATTAGGTTCTTGGTGAATTTTATCCCCAATAATTCTGTTGGAGCTTCAAAGCAGAAGTGCTCCTTCATACAATGCAGAGAGCCGAGTCTCTGCACTGAAAGAAAGGGTAGAGCTAAGATTAATAGCTAGCAGTTTGCCTTTGAAGGCATCTGATAGAAATCAAAAGAACTGCCAAATTAGTCTAGTGAGCTGATTAAAATTCTCGACACTTCTCCAGCTTTGAATCTGGTCTTGTCTGCATATGTTGCATAAAATATCTTATATATCCATAAAAATGTAAAATTTAAATAGCATAAATAAAAAGACCAGGATTTCTGGAGTCATTTATAAGTAAGTTTTATGCCTGGGGCATATGGAATAGGGCTTCAGTCACAGGAGCCATTCATGGCTTTTCCTTTTCCACTGCGCTCCCTCTCTAGCATGCAGCCTGACCTTCACAGAAAGTGTCTGCTTATTACTGAACACTTGTTGCCAGGAGTGTTTCTATACAACAGAGGCAAGTCAGTTGTCCCTCAAGATTCCTGGGGAGGCTTGGTTGGTTCTACCTATGAATACCCCAATCTATAGGTACTCAAGTCTCATATAAACTGGCATGGTATCTGCATATGAGCTATGCATAGCTATGTATGTAGATCATCTCTACACTACTTACAATACCCAATGAGGCATAAAAAGGATATAAACAGTGGTTATATCACATTAATTAGGTAATGACGACCCCAAATTAAGCTGCCTATTCTGTACAGAAGTAATTTCTTTTCTGAGTATTTTTGACCCATGGTTGGTTGAACTGGACAATAGTGAATCTGCAGACATAGGGAACAGCTATCCTTTAGACTGCATGCTTCTGAAGTGGAGGTGGTGCATTCACTCATGCTTGACCTGAGGGTTGTAAGACACCCTCAATTATGTTTGCCATGATAATCTATGAAGACAGAAATTCAAAATAGAATGTGTAACCAGACAAAAAGAAGTTGTCTATGTTTCTTCCATGGAATAAATGCTCGAAAACAAATCCACTACCCCAACACTGATGTTCTTGGAAAAGATCCAAGGTGAGGTCTAAATCTTGAAATTTCCGAGTTTTGGGAAGATTGCAACAGTGTAGTTTCGAGTTAGGCAACTCTGAGTTTCTCATAATTTCCACATTATGAAACAATATGAAGGTAAACTCAATTCTATTGATCCTTATTTAAATCAAACCAGTTCATATTATGGTCTTTCTTTGTGTGTGATGCAAATGTGTTTGAGCACATACATGTGCCAGCACGCATGCCTACATGCTGAGACCAGAAGGATGTTAGGTACCCTCCTCTCACTGAATCAGAAGCTAGGTTGTTTCAACAAGGCTGGCTGGTCACCTGGCTTGGAGGATCTGCTCATATTTGTCCCCCAGTGCTGGGGTCACAGACATATGTGGGCATGCCTGGATTTTTTATGTGGGTCATAGGGATTTGAAGTTAGGCCCTTAGGTTTGTCGCCAAACAGTGGACAAGCTAAACTTTCCCAGGGGAGTTTGAAATGCAGCAGGTGAGGAATCATGCCATCATCTCCATGTCTCTAACTAGGCTATCCAATGGCAAAAAGGCTGTCCACACTTTGAGTCATCCAGAGGTCTGCTATGGTGGTGAGGACTAAGAATGGTAATGGCAGCTTGTCAACAAGAAAGATGAAGACAGGAATCTATTCCTGTGATGTCAAGAGAGAAAGATCAGCAAGCCATGCCTTTCCTCCTCAGTTACCCAGAGTGGAATGAGTTCTCTGTTCAATTCCTTTTGCCTACCAGCATCCAGTGGTAAACTTATGTAGACATCAGAATAACCTGGAGGGTTCTGGAAACTCCAGTTACTTGGCCCCATTCCAGAGCTTCTGAGACAGTGGGTCTGAAATGATGCTCAAGGCTCTATACGGCGGACATATTCTCAGTGGTGGTAATGAGTCTGAGAACCACAGCCTCCACTGTTGGCTTGAGATGTGACCATGAACTCTTTGATTGAAAAACCCCGAAAGACTTTTAAAGCACAGGTTCATATCCTTAGTGCCCGAGGGAATGGAAATCATCCTGCCAAACTTTACCTCTTCCCAAGCAACGCTCATGACTCCTGTGCTTTAGAGAAGTCTTATTTTAGGGTCTATCCTACCTCCATGAACTATGGCGAGCAAGGGGCTCTCTGCCTAGGCCTACACTCAGCAAGAAGAAACTGAGAGCTTGTCACAAGTGCCAGTCGTGTTCTCGCCAGTCCCTAGTCCTGACTTACGGTATGCTGAAGGCCACAGCAGGAGAGCAAAGAGTCTTACAGGACTGCCAGCCTCAGAGAACCAGCCCATTAACATCACCTTTTAGGCAGCCAAGTCTGGTCTTTTTTGCAACTAGCTCTCTTTGGACCAGCCTGGAGCCAGAAAAGGTCTCCCATAGGTGCAAAGGTCTTGTGAGCTATTTTGAAGAGCTCTGTCATGGAAGAGCTCTGTCATGGAACCAGGTGACAGCCATGTTGTTGAACTCCATTGTAATTTCTATCTCACAGCTTATATCCATCCCTTCAGTCACAATGAAACAGACTTTATACTTGAGACCAAAAGTCAACACCTTCTAACTGACTGCGCATCTATCTTGAGACCAGAGGAAGTGGGAAGTGAAAATGAATGAAATTCATATATGCGTATAAAACTATAAACAATAAAATAAGTTATAATGGCAAAGAGCATACATAAAGCAACCTAAATGCATGCACACTAATTAATTAAACCGATCAAAGGAGATGACGATGGGGCCAAGATGCTCCTTATCCCAGCACACAGCCACTTCCAACACCCACATCGAGCTCATTCTGAGACTGACCCAGCCAGGGTCACTGCAGTGGCAGGTCTTCCCCAGTCCCAATCTCATTGCTTTTAGCCCCAGAGCCATAGAAGAAAACCCAGACCAATGTCACAAGCACGAGAACTAGGTTCAGCAAAGACAAACTGGAAACCCTCCATAAGCCAGCTCCAAGTAGAACCAACGCCCCAATGGAAATTTCTAGACCCTGAGAGAGGAGCCAGGTAGAATCTGTAGCAGCTGGTGAACTGCTTCTATTTGGAGCAAATTTGTATCTCCTGAGTCTCTATAACTGTGTTTTTCTAAGTTTGAGGGTGTTTTTTTTTCTTACAGCCAACATGCTAGACTTGGGCAAATCTGTTCATCCGCTCGAAGATGTTCTAAAATTATAAAGCAGAATTGACGCCTGCTTGAGAACCTCACACTCTTGCTCCACATCCCCCAAGCTGCGTCAGAGGCCTGGTGGTGGCTTGGGAGGCTCTCAGTGCCTTTACCTGAGCTGGTGGAGGCTGGGGACTTGCTTCGCCTGGAAGGTCCTGGACTCTTGGTTGTGCCTCTGCGGGATGATGATGCTATTTTGGTGTAAGAAGTGGATTTCACCACGCGACATTCTGAGGAAAGAATGAGAAGACACATGAGTTTGGGAAACACCCACATTGGGGGCACTCCAAGCCTCCAAATTCCAAGCCTCCAAATTTACCTTACTTGCAGTAGTGCTATGAATAACTTTGAATAGTCTGAAAAAGGGGTGTTTTTATTGGGGCTCTCTCCATGGACCTTTTCAGTTATTGGTGGTTTTGTAAATTTACCATGAGTTCTTTCTTCCAAGAGAAACATTAGAAAGGAAGGGTCACTTTTACAAAGCAAGAAGTGTGATGGAAGATTCCACCCACTTGCCAGGCCCAGTGTTGGTTCTGGGGTCCTTACTGGGGTAATTATGCATCTAGGATATGTGGGAACTCTATGTGGGTAACCCTGGAAACCGGGTGTCATCATCCTGCTTACAAGGAAACGATGACCTTCAGCACATCACTGAGGGAACCTGCTGCAGAGCTTGCTTTGTGTCTATAATTTGTCCTACCGTGGGGATAAAAAACAACCTCTTCTATTTTTAAGTTTTCAGTTTTCATGTTCATTAAATTCAGTGCTATGTATTGGAAATGATGAAGAATTTCCTAGTTTTCTCTCAGTGAACTGTCTGGATTAATTATGACATGCAAATATATGCAATATCTTGCTCTAAATAATGCATCCTTGATAATTAAAACCTGTGTTTTTGGAATGATAATCAATTAGATTGAAAAATAAAGTATATTAAGATAACTCATGATCAAATGATGCCCTAGTTTTGAAAGTGCTAGAACATTTTTCTATTCGTTTATATTTTTTAATTAACAATGGAGTTAATCTACATATTGGCCTGTAGTCAACCCTTTTCTCACTTCAGTAATTCTTGGAGGTGCTGGTTAATTTTTTGTCAACTTGACACAAGCTAGAATCATCTGGGAAGAGCAAACTTCAGAAAATGCCTCTTCCGATTGTCCTGAGGGCAAGTCTATGGTGCATCGTCTTGATGGATGATTGATGTGGGAAGGTGTAGCCCACTGTGGGCAGTGCCACCTCTGGTCTTAAATGGTATAAAAAAGCAAGCTGAGCAAGCCATCAGGAGCAAACCAGTAAGCAGCACTCCTCTATGGTCTCAGCTTCAGTTCCTATCTCCAGGTTTCTGCCCTCCTTGAGCTCCTGCCTTGGCCTCCCTCAATGATAGAGGCTAGTAGGCATGAAACGATAAACCTTTTCTTCTCCAAGTTGTATTTGGTCTTGGCCTTTTTCACAGTTACAGAAAACAAGCTAATTTGTGGGCATTTTGAGCCTGGTATTCGGTAGCTGTCAAGTATCTTACTACATGAAATATCCTAGTTCACTTAAGAATTTAAACTTCAAATTAAACTGCTTTTTAGCATTTTGTTACTGTAATAACTTAGTAGCACCCTAGTAAATGAGCATTTAGTTAGCCAATCATTTACTTCATAAATATTTAGTCTTGAAATTCAACTTTTAGTAAGTAGAAGAACACATTGGAAGGGCTCAAAAAATATTTGCTGAGTGAGTGGATTTGATGGATTGGAAAATAAGTAACTTCTCCTCTGAAGCGTCTTCTTAAAAGATTACTTTTATGTGTTTGTGCATGTGTACCTGCTTGCCGGTATGTGCACCACATGCCTGAAGTACCCATGGAGGCCAGAAGAGGTAACTGGATCTCTTGGATCTGGAGTTACCAGTGGTTGTGATCTGTCATGTGGGTGCTGGGAACTTGACTCTGAACTGCTGAGCCATCTCCCCAGTTCCCATAAGTTCTTAAAAGCTGTGGTTCTCAACTGTCTTACACAAATCATGCTTTTATTAGCCCATGGTCACTTTCCTGACCTCTTCTTGTGGTTGTACATCACCTTACAATTTCCTTTTGGAAAATTTCTGAACGAAGTTAAGCTATCACTGCTTAAAATTTGAAGTGGTTTTATTGCTGGTGATGCTGCAGATTTTGTTTTGCACACATACCCATCATTTGTGCTTTTTCATTTGCAATGACTTATCAATGGCCTCTGTTAACCTGAGATTGAGAGACTCTTTTCAGCTTGCAAGAATACATGTTCTACATCAAAACTTTATTCTTTAGCCTATTATGAATAAAATGATGTAAGTAACATTTCTCTTTGCTGGCAGCTGTTGGAATATGTTAACCTTTCGAATGTTTTCAAGAGTAGTAGTTAAAATTTGAAGAATGGGTCTGGGGGATGCCTAGTATTCTCAAGATCCTGGGTTTAATCTTTAGGAGCACATGTCTACCCACACATACATATACACATCTCTAACCTGTTCATTTTTTCATTATTACCTTTTAAGTTAAGAATTAAGTTAAGTAGTTGTTAAGGTCAATGGAATTGTGATCTGGATTCACGAACACCGATGTCCGGCTTCATGTTGAAATTATACTTCCCTATGCATGAAATTCGCCATTTTGTAAGTTCAAAATATGCTTCTTTACCTTATCTATTTTGAGCAAGGTGGTTGCCATTGCCTAGTAAAGGAGAAACGGGTGTGCATAAGAAACATCAATGCCATGAGACTAAAAACAATGGCTAGGACACAGAGAAGAGCCTCGTACACCAAATGGAGACAAAGTGAAGATGAAAGAGTTAATGGAAGGGAAGGGGGAAGAAGAGAAGGAAAAAGAGAAGGGAAAAGAGGAGGAAGAAGAGAATGGAAACGTGGAGGGAGGAAGAGGAGAAGGAAGAAGAATCCTGCCTTGAGGTATGAGTATGGGTGGTCTCTTCTGAATTTTTTTCATAGTAAAAAAGGAGAGAGAAAGGAATTGAGGTCATGAACTACTCAGGGTCAGTCCAATTTCTCCCAGTGGTTACTTTGTGGGCACTGCTCTGGCCTGCCCAGGGAGCCTCAGCTCACAGTAGGAACTGTTTCTTGAAAGAAGATTCAAAACAAAACAAACTTCTCCTATGGGCCTATCAACACAAAGTCAAAGGAACAACCAAGAAGCAAATGCAATGCTGAAAACATAACGGGAAACAGTGGGCTCATTCACATGATGCGGGAATGCAATGGCTTAGTGTGTGTCCTAGGAGGCTTTAATTCACAAAGCTCTGCTTTGGAGCCGGAGAAGAAAACCTCAGATTAGCTGAGGACTCTGTCCTCACCACTGACAATATATTCAGGAGTTCGTCCTAGATTTGGGGCATCTGCCCTGTCTTCTGGCAGCACGTTAACAACAGAACTGAGTCAGCACAGTGTGGCTGGTCTACGGGCATGCCTCCAGGTACATTTTTATCAAGTGCCCACTATGTGCCAGGTACTGAGGCTGCAGACAGTGTGCTGAACAACACGAAATTGGAGCTTGCGGCTCCAAATGGTAGTGATGCTTTTTTTGTTGTTATATTTTTGCTAATTTTGTTTCATAAGCCACAACGTTTGAAAACTCTTAGTTATTCCAACAAATTGCTGTTAAATAATTATGGCTCCTTCTGATTTTAAATCAGAGCCAAGGCTGTAATGAGGGCAGGATGACTGGGGCTTTTTGTTTAAGGTCACGGGTGTCTGGAGATCACATAAATTTAAAATAATTATTTTGAAAGCTCAGTTAGTTAGCGGGAGTGAGCAGGCAGACCACGGAGTTACCAGATGGCGTGGACTGTTAATACTAGCCGCCTTTGAGCTATAGTTACGAATTCAAATGTTGGTTCTAGGATTAGCCCTCATGTTTGCCACAGGGGCCTGAGCTGTTGGCTGTAACTCCAGCCCTCAGCACAACAGAACTGACCCTGTCACACTAAGTTGGGATTCTTCCAGGTACCAGCAATATATCAGATTGTCGACCTAGACAGCTCGGTCTGATCAGAGCAAATAGAGGAATTTCAGTATGTTTTAAACAGTCCATGCCATAGTATTAATTGATGAGAAATATTCATGTATTACTCTGCTTTGCTCCCTTATCTGCTGAGTGCTAACTAGCGTGTGGATTAGGAGAGAACACGGAATAACTGCTCAGCAAATAAGACCTGGTGGATGTTTGTCCTGTGAGAACTTGTGTGAGCTCCCAGTAATCATCTAACCCCCTGCACACACTTTACAAATGAGAAAAGCCAACTCTCTGAGAGCTAAGGGATGCACATCAGAGCACAAGCCTCTATGCTGATTGCTTTATTATCTCCATTTCCATGTGATTGACATTGGACTTTATCTGCTTCTTTATTTGTGACAAAATCCTGTGACAAAATCTGTATCAGTGACCAAGGCCAGGAGAAGATGAGTGAGTGAATGAGTATGGTTCATGGGAAGGGGGGCAAGAGACTAGTTAGAAACTCAAGATGAGGCTGGGCGGTGGTAGCCCACGCCTCTAATCCCAGCACTCGGGAGGCAGAGGCAGGTAGATCTCTGTGAGTTCGAGGCCAGCCTGGTCTACAAGAGTAGCTAGTTCCAGGACAGGCTCCCAAGCTACAGAGAAACCCTGTTTCGGAAACAAAACACACACACACAAAAAAAAAACAACCACAAGATACTAAACCCAACTTTCTACCAAACTGCCATTGCATCATAAAAAAAGAAATAACGAATTGACTTTGAGACGTACGACTATATGGAAGTATTAATGTGAGGACCAAGGAGTCTGAAAATCTCAAATCTCATGCCCCTTGCCCCTAGGGTAGGACTGAGGCTCCCTGAGTCCGGCTGGGGATTACTCTAATTCTGAAGGGTTGGGGTGGATAACAGAAAGAGAAAAAGAAACTTGAGTGGCTTTCTGTTGTTGCTGCTCTTTCTCCAAGGCCAGAATAAACTCAGTTAAAAAAATGCTGTGGGGTTAAAATGTGTGGGGGAAAAGGGCGTGACAGAGAGAGTCCTCCAGCAGCTCTTCAGCTAAAAGTTTAAGTTTTCAGCTATTTTTTCCATTGGGATTACATTTTATAATGGTAAGAAATGTCATGAGGAAAAACAAATGATAAATGCCCTCAGAGAGAATGTCAGAGTCCTTGTCAATTTAAAACCACCATTTTAAACACAAGGAACAAGCTGACCTAAGCAGTCAGCAAAGACAACGCCTTTTTGTTCACATAAAGGACATTGTCACTGTCTCCATCTAGGAAGAAATTGGTACCGCAAATACGGGGTCATCTACCCTTCAGCAATCACATCTTTTATTACGATTGGATTACATGCTTGGACTTTCCTGAACAGGTCTGTAAGAGGCTGCATGTCCTTTGTGGAGATGCTGGACAATTCAGGTATTCCTCAAACACATGGAAAGATGATTGCAAACCACATAAGAAATGGCCAGACATGCTTGCTATCAAAGATCACAGCCTACCAAGTGAGCACTTGTCCTTTGGTATGTGTGGGGCTTGTTTCAAAGCCCCTGGATACTGGTCTGCTGTATGCAACGGTGTCATATTTAACATAACCTATTCAAAGCCTTCTGTGTACAGTTTAAATCAGCTCTAGGTTAATAAACTACAGTGGCAATGCAAACTGTGGTTACACGGCATTATTTAAACAAGGATGGAGAAACAGGCCTGTTCATGTGGACATTGGAATGAGAATGCCCCACAGGCCCAGATGTTTGAAGAGTTGGTTCCCAGTTGGTGGTGCTGTTTGAGGTTTAGGAGGTGTGGCCTTTCTAGAGGAAGTACATTACTGGGGGCGGGCTTTGAGAGAGTATAACCTTGCCTTACTTCCATTCTGCTCTCTCTGCTTCGTGCTTGCGCTTGGAGATGTGAGCTCTCAGCCTCCCAGTCCTTCCTCCTTGCCTGCTGCTTGCTACCATTCCTCTCTACCATGATGAACTTTTTTCCCTCTGGAATCATAAGCCTCAAAAGCTCTTTCTTGTATAAGTTGCCTTGGCCATATTTTATCATAGCAACAGAGAAAGTTACTAATACAGCCCATGTTATGGCTTGGAGTCACAATGTTTCCCAGGGCTGATATCCTGAATGCTGGTCTCCTATTGGTGGTGGACCGTGAGGGCATTTGCTTCATCAATGAGTTCAGCCATTCCTGAGCTCATACTGGATGGATCAGGAGATGGGTTCTGCAGAAGAATGAGGCCCCTGTGGAAATGGCTTTGCTGGGCAGATCTTGTTTGAGATTCTTTGCTCACTTTCCTTCCTGGATGAAATGAACAGTCAGTTTTCTTCTGCCTCATCTTTGTCTCGCGGGGGCGGGTGCAGGCTCTGCTTCACCTTAGGCCTCAGAGAGATGATTTCAAGTAATCAATGACTGACGACAATGAGGCAAAATGAATGATTACTCTTTTCAATGGTTCCTCCGAAGCGTTCATCCTGGAGATGGAAGACTAATGTGGTGCAGACAAATTTTTATTCTCTGCTACTGGAGATTAAACCAAGAAGGGCTGCAAGCATACCGGGCCTTTATGATCCACCCCGTCACAGATGAAACTTTAAGAGGATTGCCTATCCATGGTTTTCTTGGGGGAGCCCACACATGTGCAAGGCCGATTGTACAGTTATGAACAGTGCTCCCAAAGGCCAGTGTGCAGAAGGCTTGGTTCCCGGTGTGATGTTACTGGGAGATGGTGGCACCATCGGGAGGTAGGGCTGGAGAGGGGCTTTAGGTCACTGGGAACATACCATTAAAGGGTATTGTAGGACAATACTTCTGTCCTCTTTCTGCTTGCTGGCCTGAGATTTAAGAAATTTGTTTGGCCACATCCTCCTATGCCACTCTTTTTGGGGCCCAGAGCAATGGCCTTGCCCAGTTTTCCCTTGAGACCCCCAGAGCAAACAACATTTTCTAAGCTATTGTCTCAGAATTTACAGATACAAACAGTTGACTAATATATACAGAAAACATATTGACTGTGTGGAATGTGAGGACTACATCCACAGGTGAGGCATGAGGACTCCCCTGCTTTGGAAATGTTTATCCCTAACTCTTTGGGGTGGAATTCACCATCCTCCATGGGGTCCACAAGCTCTGTACCGATACTCACTTTGCAGATGTTCTGAGGATTTGAGTAGACGGTAGTTTAAGGGTCTATCATTTCAGTCAGGCCACTCAAGAACTGGGCAGACTGAGAGAGACAGCACAGACGGTCAGGTACGGGGAGGGGTAGAACATAGTCTCTGGCACTGTTCCTCGATGGCATGAGAATCTCCACCTAGGCAGATCCTCCCTGCACTCGGGAACAGTTGGTAGGTAGGCGGAAGTGCCACCGAAGGTACTGGGGGACAGAAATGGTTCCAGAATTGCCCTGCGCTGCCAACAGCTCACCTGAGAGAACACAGCATCAGTGCAGGAGATTGCATGCACCTGCTGCAGAATCTTGACCAAAGCACAGGGGAACACCCCTGGTTGTCTAGACAACCCTGGCGGGAGGCTGCACGCTGAGTAGCGAACACTCTTTAAATATAGAAAGAGTTTATTACCCTCATCTCTTTTTAACACCAGCCGGAATAAAAGCACTCCTGGGCAGAGGCCTCTCCATCCATCTCCTCTACATTCAGTTGCTCTGAGCTGTGGAGATGATTCGATTTCACAGAACCCATTACAAGCAGTGGCTGTTGTGTGCCCTACCCTGACGACAAAAGCAAGCTCCCTCTTAATTTGGCAAAGGAACAGAGCCTCCAACTGGAATAATATTTGTCCCTGTTGCTATCTATATATGCAAAAGAGCCAGGAAGTACATTTTGTTCTAGCAGTTTTTGTTTCAAAAATGGCATAACTCTTCACACGCACACACACACACACACA